>APFE030645013.1:36876-57127 GCA_000404065.3 Pinus taeda | reverse complement strand
AATTAAAGTATTTATATTTGGTTAGTTGGTTTTATTTAGTTTATATATTCAATTAATTAATTTCAATTAAATAATTAATTTTATAGGATTGGTGAGATATTTTTATAGTATTATTTATATTTCCTAGGGTTAATTTTTAATTGTTTAAATTTACAACTATAGTATTTTATTAGTTGTGTTTTAATGTTATCAAGTCATATGAGAAGTAATCTATTACTGATTTATGTTTAGATTAGTCAAATGATTTAATGTTTAATTAAGGAGGATGATTAAGGTAAATTTTATACTGATTTTTAAGAGAGGAGGGAAGGCTAATATAAGGGGTAAGAGCTGATTATTGTTTTTTTAAGATTTCAAGTAAAGGTTTCCAAGTGTTACTTAGTTTTGATCCATCATCCTGGTTAAAGTTGTTTTTCCTTTTTTCTATTTCAATGGCTTCTTTAATTTTCCTTTTAAGATAGTGTTCTTCTTTTCTAACAAGTTTGGCTTCCTCCATGCAGATGTAATGAGAAGAAAAGTGAACATGTTCTGCTAAGGTTGATTTAGAGATTCTTTCTCTTCTTAAGTCAGCAATGTGTTCTTTAATTCTAAAATTAAGAGACCTACCTGTTTCACCTATGTATTCCTTACCACATGAGCAAGGAATCACATAAACACCTTTCTGAAGCTTAGGGTTTATGGGATCTTTAACAGAGTTGAATAATTGTTTGATGGTGTTAGCAGGGGTGAATGCTACATTAATGTTATGTTTATTGAGAACTTTAGTAATTTTATCCGTGGTACCTTTTATGTAAGGAAGGGAGACCTTAGGAGTTGATAAATTTTGATCATTAATATTATTGTTATTTTTCTTTAGGGATAGGTGCATGGCTTTCTTGATGGTATTTCTATTATAGCCATTTAGCTCAAACACTTTGTGAAGATGGTTGAGTTCATCGTTTAAATGGTCGGGATCAGATATTGTGACTGCCCTAGTGGTTAAGGTCCTAATGATGCCTATCTTCTGTTTAGGGTTGTGATGGGAATTTGCATGTAGATATCTTTCTGTATGAGTTTCCTTTCTATAGACCTGGAAACCAAGAGACCCTTCTCTTTTAGTTAGAAGGACATCAAGAAAGGGAAGCTAGTTGTTGTTTTCAATTTCAATGGTGAATTTTATATGGTCAAAGAGGTTATTTAAGTGATTGAGGAATAGGTCAAGCTTTTCTTTTCCATGACTCCACTTAGCAAATATGTCATCTACAAACCTTTTCATTCTTCAAGGGTGTATGGAAATGACCTAAGAGCCTTCCATTCAAAGTGCTCCATAAAGATGTTGGCAATTATAGGGGATAGAGGAGAACCCATAGCCACACCATGAGTTTGTTCATAAATTATTCCTTTGAAACTGAAGTATGAGGATTTCAAGCATAGTTCCAAAAGATCCACAGTTTCTTTATCAATGAGGTTTCTCATGATCTCAATAGCTTCGTCAATAGGAATCATGGTATAAAGGGAAACAATATCAAAGCTAACCATAAGATCTTCGTCTTTCATTTATATGTTATTAATCCATTGAACAAAAGAATAGGAGTCTTTAATTTAAGAAGGGGTATTACCAGACAAGGGTCTAAGTTTTTTGGCAAGGTGTTTTGCCAGCAGGTAAGTAGGGGAACCTATGGTGTTAACTATAGGTCTGAGAGGTATGTTAGGTTTATGGACTTTAGGAGCCCCGTAAATTCTAGGAATAATGGAACTATTAAGGATGATTTTCTTTTTTGTGGCATCATCTAAGGATGATTCTTTGATTTTCTTAATTACTTCGCGCATGATTTTCTCACTAGGATCTTTGTTTATTATTTTATAGCATCCACTATTATTTAGATGATCTTCCGTTTTATTGTCATAATCACTTCTGTTCATGATTACAGTTGTGTTTCCCTTGTCAGCCTTTAGGATGACTATGTTTTTATTTTTTCTTAGGTTGTTTAAATCTCTTTTTTCTTCTATGGAAATGTTAGATGTAGGAGGTTTAGCAGTTCTCAGGATTTTTGCAATATCTTGTCTAATTTCTTCACTTTTTGCTATATCTAAGTTTTTAATAGCTACTTCGATATTACTGATAACCTCTTCTACAGGAATTTTATTAGGGTTTATGGCAAAATTCAACCCTTTTTTCAAGATGGATTCAGCTGCATGATCTAGGATGATGTTTGATAAGTTAATGACCTGGGTTTTGTCAGATGTCATGATTAGATTGGGATGTGGGTTCTGCATTTTTAAGCTGGTAGATGGGTTGTTTGCCAAGATTTTAGATTTATCCACATTATTATTTATATCAGCGCTATTTTCATTCGGTGAACTGTTGGGTATGTTTCCGTGCCTATCGATTATGCCTTTGTTGTTAATATCCTGTATGGATTCATTATTTAACATGTTCAAGGTCGCTGGAATAATCTTCGTCGTTATTTTGAAGATGGGAACGATGGTAGTAATCTTCCCATGGTGCCTCTCCTATCATCATTGACTGAATGATTCCTTTGTCTGTAGAGTGTACATGCGCCCAAGGATCTGAAGAGGTGCCATATTCTTGAGACCTATCTATCAAAATACTCGATGAGCGTTGATTTGGGTTTGCCGCCCAGGCCAAAAAAATTGATTGCTACAAAATTTCTATGGGGCTTGGAGGCAATACTTGGCGATGATCCATGCTAACAAAATGTTCAGAAATCTTCTTTATCTTTGTTGATGTTGAAGATACCATATTGCAGGTTTCCACCGTGGCCACTTCTGCTAGATTACTTGGAGGCGGGAGGGAAAAAGTACCCATTAATGCATGGTCTTTTAGGAGGCCTACTCCGACATTTTGAAGCAATTGAGAGCTTCGATGGATTAATAGAATGCTTCCCGTAACTTGTGAACTTTTGGGGAGAAAGGTTAGTTGGTCAATGATCGTAATTCTGCCTTGGAAGGGGAATGCAATCTTTCTAAAGTATGTTGACACAACAGCAGCCATAGCATAAATCCAGGGCTTTCCCAGTAGGATATTGTAATCGAGGTTTCCATCGATAACTTCGACTTCAATTTCCACTATCTTTCCCCCTAATTCAACTTGCAAGTTACTTACTATCCCATATGGCATGTATGTTCATCCATCGAACACTTTTAATGTCATTGATGATCACGACAAGGGTGGTGAGCCTAAAGTTTTCTAGCAACTCATTGACATTATACAGGTGGATGTGCCTTCATCAATGATCGTTCGATGAACAGTTTTGTTGAGGGCTTTTACATGTATAAGAAAAGTGAGTTGTGCCGGTAACTGAGGTTCATATTCTTTTTTATTAAAGGCCACAAGATTGGAATCCATTGGGTCGATCCCACCTATTGTTGATAATAAAGCTTGCTTTTGGGAGGGGCAATTTTGCAGTACTTCAAGTGTTGACATAGCAGATGGCGATTGAGCCAGATCCTCTACTATATTATAATTCTGCATTGCTCGAGCATGAGGATTAAATGTCGATTTGTGTACTACTCCCTTTGGCGGCTTTATTGTTAGTTCAGGAATGATGGGTGGCACAACTTCGGTCGAAGTCGTTGTCGAACTACTAGGTTGTTCTGTAGATTTGTTGTTCGACATCTGTGGATTCCCATAATCTTTATTCCTTGTCGATATCAGAGCATCATTTTGTTGTTTCGAAATGGACAACATAATCACTCGGGATGGGGAAGCATTGTCGCTAGCAACCAGATTGGTTTCTGGGTTTGGAAACGGATCAGTCAACACTGCTCAGGTATTTGAATTCTTAAAGAACTTCTTGATCTCAACTTTATGTGGACATTATTTCATCCAATGGTCTCCATCGCATATGAGACATGGCTGACTAGGTTTCTTTTTCCTAGAAGGGTCTCCAGAAGATTTCTTAGGAGTCGAATCTTCCTGTTTCTTCTTTTTGTTTTTTCCTTTCTTCTTACCCCCTGGTTGCTTCAGTTCTTTGCCTTTGTCAGATGACACGGCATTAACCTCCGAGGCAGGAAGTTGTCATTTGCTTTTTTACTGGAAACTGCAAGGGCTTTACCAGATGGGGCCTTTGCAGTTGGAATACTTGAGGTTCCAATCACGTCGTCATCGATATGAGAGTCCCTGTTCGATTTAGGAGGAGGAGGAACAGAAAAATCTGGTCTAGGAGCATCAAGAATTTTGTCATAGAGCGTGTCAGACTGAGTATAAATCAAGTCTAGATATTGTGCACGAGCAATGACTTGCTCTTCAGTGACAACTCCTCCTTTCACCACATCTTCTGTAATAGAAGGTAATAACGACTTAATAAACCACTTAGCTAGAAGTTGATCAGGAACATAGTTCTTTACCATTCGACGACATCGTCGCCACTCATGAATATGATCAGATATGTGAGTGGCGGTCATCTGCTTAAAATTGATAAGGAGTTTTGTTCTTGTTTCATACCTTATGGGTAATTGAAAGTGGGTTAAAAAGGTAGTGGCAAGGGCGCTGAAGTTATCAAATGATGCTCTAGGTAATTCGATGTATGATTTCGCTTCTGGACCAGTTAACGTTCGCTGGAAAAGATGAAGCCTAATCGAATCATCATTGAGGTTGTTGGATGAACACCACAAATGAAAGGTCATTACATGATTCGATGGATCTTCACCCAGATTTCCATTGAATTTAGGAATATCTGACAGAAGTTTATGAGGAATCACCGACCACCAAGGTGCGTAGGCAATTGGATCATTGGTTAACCAGTTCAAATCTGGTAATTCCAGAGTTGCTATAAAGGGTAACTGTTGATTCAGGTTTAGCAAAGCGTACCTAGGATAAGATGGGATTGCCTGAGCAGTGGGTCTTTGCATACCAGCATAATGTATTTGATGTTGATAACTTTGATAAGGTTGATGGACATAACCAGTATGGAACAGTTGTTGATAACCGTTTTGACAATACAGTTGTCCATTGCCTAAAGCACCTTGTTGCTCAGGTCCTTGGTAAACTTGTTGGAATTGGGGTTGTTGATATTGCCCCAGCCATGGTTGTTGAACCATTTGTTGTTGCCCAATACTGGATGATTGACCAAGATATGGAGTCATAACGCCTGTTTGAGCCTGAGTCGTTCCTGTTGAGGAACCAATAATCTGAGATTGTGGTGGAGCCGTAGAGACAAGAGGCTATTATACTGCAACCTGAGTAATTTGAGGTTGACATATAACAGGTTGTGCTTGTATTTGTGACATGGTCACAATAGCAGGTGTAGTGGTAATATTTGACACAGGTAGGGTTGGTTGCATTGAATATACAACCCTTGGTTGTTGAGGCAGTATTGGTATCCAACCACTGGATGTAATTCCAGTTTGACCCGAATTTTGTTGTGAGCTCTCATACGGTTGTTCTCCAGGAGGGAACAATGAAAAGGCATACTGTCCCCTGTATGGTCGTAATCCAGTGTTCAAAGGATAGATGGGTCTTTGAAGACTTGGCTGCCCAAATTGAAACTGGTATGCAGGATCAATCTGTTGAGCTTCAACATAAGAAATGCCAGATAGGGTCCCGGAAGAACTAATGGGAATAGACCATGTCGTCCAAACAGTCCCTGGGTGGACTCCATCTAGTGATTGATAACTAGTTGGGACAAATGGTATACCGGTAAACATCGTAGGAGTGGTAGCAGGAGGTTCTGCTGCAGCTGTATCGGATGACACAGTCCTAGATGTTGACAGTTGTTCAGACATATTCAATCTATCCAAAAGACTTCCTAGCGATTCAACAGGAACTTACGATGAAGGATGATTGAAAGAACTAACAAACAGAAGGGCATAAGTGGATCCCAACTCCAAAATGTAGTGGAGTACTAGACGGAAGATCCTCTACAACTTCTTCTATAGCAATCAGTCCTGGTGGAAGAGGTAGACCATCGGGTCCGTTAAATATTTCTGGGGCCGAAGAAGGTATAGTTTCTGCAGTGACAGATACTGGAGGGGTGACGTGTCCTGAATTTTGGAACTCAACTCCTAGATGTTCAGGTGACTGAACTTCAGTTTCTAGACCAGCTCTAGATGGAGTTGTTTCAGGTATTGAGGTGTTTACCATTACACTAGGATCAGTTCTAATTTCCTCTTGTAACCACGAAACTTCTTCTGTAAATATGGATGTACCGGAAATAATTGGAGTAACTGGAGTCTTTGTTGATGTTGAAACACAAGTTTCAAATAAACCAGGAGATTTCGACCCAGTTAAACGAGATTGTTTCACCCAGAATGGTTTCGCTTTTGGAGTCAAAGATGGTTGACTCGTTAGCCTCTGCAAATGATGGGGTTTTGATTGACTTTCTTCCATGATTGCGGATTACTTGATCAACTCAAAATAAAAAGGGGAAAATGTCATTCTGAATTAAATAAATTTTATGACGCTTTGACACAACTTGCTTTTTCAATTTTTAAGAGTCAAGAAAAAGCTAAAGGTGACTCTAGTCGCCTTTGATTTTTAATGAGCCTGAATTGACAAGTGCTCAGATGGACCTTTTCTTTTAAGGAGTCGAAAATGAACGAAAGTGACTACTCTGGAAATTTAGGCAGAGGGATTACCAAACCAATCGCAAAACTGCAATATACACCTTAGTGGTAAATTATAGAGAAATTAACAAGGACTTTACGTACGACAGTCAATCTTCCAGAATGTTGTGTTCAGTGCATTGCGATCGATAGGGCGGCAAACACAGCTTCCTAAGGATAAAGGATATCAACCTATTGTGGTCTCCCAATATATACTCGACGGTACGTGGGAGCACAAGTCCATACTGGCACTTGTCGTATCAAAGAGGAGAAATCACCCAACCTACGATGAAAACGATAGTTACCAGGCTTTACGATGCCAAAATACATCTTTAGCCTAGACTTCTGTGCGTTAGGTTCCAAAGTGTTTTTATGTTCTTTGAGGTTTATTTTATAGTTGATCTTTCTTAAGAAGTTTGCCTTTCAAGGTTCACTGCGTGATGTAGATTTACAATTCCTAAATATGCAATCTAAAATGATAAACAGTCATTTATTTTCTTTTAGCAATGAAAATCCTAGCTACTAAGGAAAGAAGAGTAAAATTCTTTCAACATAGAGCATAGAGCACACACTAAATGCACTTTTCCTAAATTAATTTCCGCATGCAGTCTAAATGCAAATGCACATGCACGTATTTGTTTTTCAGTTTCCCTAATGTGAGAATGCTAAAAAGAAAAACTAAGTACAAATCTGAACTACTTTTCTTCAAAGCGACACTTCAACAATTTCTTTTCAAAAACGAAAGGAAGACTAAGACGACACCTTCACTTTTGAATGGAAAATTGCTTTCGACACTTCAAAGAATTGACAATTCAAATCAAATACAATGGAAAAAGTACAATCGACTATCTGAAAGAGGAGGACTTTACGACACTCTTTTCTTGATTCAAAACGACAGTTATGACACTTTGGAATCAAAAGATGATAGTTCAATTAAGCTACTATTTGCAAAGGAGGACTATAAATGATGAAAAATACATAAAAAACATTCACAATTCCTTATCAATGGAGGCTGAATAATGTGAAGGAAGAATGTTTTCTCAGTGATATACTGATCATAGACTGCAAAACTACTGAATAGAGCTGAAAACAATGAAGAAAAAACCAAAACCTGGAGAGAGAAACAATCTCATTCAATCATCGCACCTGTCCTTAAGGGAAACAGGGATGCATCTCACCTGAAACACATGGGAGGTGCGATGCATCCAGATTGCCAATGAGAGATAGTGCGATGGTCTAGGGACAAGACTGAGCTTGGTTTTCACCCATAGTTTGTAGCTAATTTCAGGGATTTGGGCTGAGCTTATGATAGACAGTAAACACAAAGTATAGGGGTATGATCTAATGAGGTTATTGAGCTACCACCAGGGCACTTAGGATGTTTGCAAGTCAGATGTTTAGTTCATAAACCAACCCGGAGATTGACTGAAGTAGCGTTGATCTACTTTGCAGTTGCATAGCAAAAGCAGTTCGAAGGCTAGCTGGCTTAACTTCAAGCTCCATCTGTAGTTTATAAAGCAAACAAATAGTAACAAACAAACAAACTATTCGGTCCCCAGCGAAGTCACCATTTTGTTTCCGGGAAAACTAGTGTCGCTATTTGATCTGCTAGTCCCACTAAGACTGGTAGCTATCTTAGAAACAAACAATTCAAAGCAACTTGTGTTTTCCTTTATGGATGATAGATAAGAGAGAAGCAGAGAGAACCAACCTCAGTCTTTTGCTTGGCTCCTTGTTTGTTTCCTCTCTCCTTTGATAGAGCTTTGACCACTTCTTTCTCACTTGTCCCGCTTCAAAGAACAACTGTAGAGGCAAAGCAACAAAATACCATCAAAGCATAGAGATCTATAATGCCATAAACGATGTAGAATCAGATGTACATTAACCATACAAATGCATACATAGATACAAGATTTACAAGTACACAAGTAGATGGAGGAAAACTCAAATAGCTTTATTGATAGTAGAAGTAGAAGAGAGGATTACAACCCAGCTGTCTAATCCAGCGCCATCCTCCCATCATGAAAGCCCTCTTCACCTCATAAAAAGCAAGATCACCCAACAATACAATGTCTCAAAGAGAAACCAACATCACTTCCTTACAAATTACAAAATTCTAGCCTTTGGATCTCTGGGATGAGGGATCCATTTATAGATATTTGTAGAGGGGTGAGTCAGCTCTTGGGTTTTTGATTAGTGTCATTTCACTGATAGTTCTTGGTTCCACTTGGAGATTTCATGATCTCTTACTCATCCCTGGGTGAATTCAGAGAGGCAAGTGTCATATGAGCAGTTTCTAGAAGATTCTCTGAGTTTCCACCTAGAAAACTGCCTCTGCCATTTGTCTGCTCTCACTCATTGCACCCTATAGAAGGTCTTTTCAGTATGCATCGCACCCCTTGTGTGTAATAGGTGAGATGCATTACACCCTTAGCACTGAGTAGTCTATATGGTCTAGTTTTGACCAGTTCTGAGTAGTTTTTCAGGGAGAACTTTTGGAAAATGATGTAATCAGTTGACCTTGATCTTTTAGGGTTTGAAAAAACACTTTTAGGGGTTTGAGAGCCCTTGGTTTATCGACATATGTGATTGGGGTTGTAGTGCCCAAATATTTCTATAACACTTGGAAGAATATAGAATTTGGGGATGACAACCCCTTGAAAGCAAAAGCAGATGCACTACTGACAATTTTGGACCAAAGGAAGATTCTTGTTTCAGAGGGGCATGACCAACTTAGATGGGGCAACAATAAAGAAGGTACCTTCAATATTAAGTAAGCCAAGAAGATATTCCTTGAGCTAGATTCCTACGTACCGGATAGGGTTTGGCAGAACCTTTGGAGGCATCAAGGTTGGATGAAAATTAAACTCTTCATGTGGTTGGTACATCATAAGAAAATTTTGACTTGGGAAAATATTCGAAAGATGGGTGTTTTGGGACCTTCTAGATGCCAGCTCTGTGAGGCCCAAGAGAAGACAACGGAGCACCTTCTCAATGACTGCATCTTTACCTCTAGGTTGTGGGACACTTTTGCCACATTTTTCCAACAGATGGACAGGGACAAAGAAAGCATTATCAACACCCTAAATAACTAGAGACGAAACTTCTCTGAGTATGAGTTTCTTCACTTGGCTTGGGTTTTAATTCTAGGCTTCATAATTTGGAATGTTTGGAAAGAAAGGAACAATAGAATCTTCAAAAATGTTCACAACACAACCCATCGCATTTTTGAGCAGATCTTAAGATAGTTCAAGTAGACGGTTGGTACTATTGTACAAAACTACCCAAAAAATCCACCTTCAGAAAATGAGATGCAAATACTTCATCAGCTGGGTATGCAGGGGTTTATACCACAGGGAATGGATAGGAAGGTTATGAATCCAACAAATAAGCTAGACTATTGGCATCCTCCCCCTCAGGGTTTTATGAAATTCGACATTGATGGGGCCTCAAAAGGCAACCCAAGTCTTGCTGGTTTTGGAGGAGTGCTACAGGATGAAAATGGTTGTATTCTTTTATTTTCCATTGCCATCTGGGAAAAGCTACAAACAATATGGCTGAATTAATGGCTCTTGAACAATGTTTAGATTTCCTCAAGCAGGATAATCTCCAGAATATTATTATTGAAGCTAATTCTAAGTTGATCATTAACTCATTTAAAAGAATCTGTGGTGGCACAGAGCCAGAAAAAGTCTCAAGTCATTGGAGGTTGATCCAGGTATTTCAAAGGATCTAATATCACCTCCTAGACTTACGCATAGTGAGTTTCACTCATGTGTGAAGGACGGTCAATAAATTGGCGGACATTCTGGCCAATCAAGGAGTGGTTTGCACCAAAAACAGGGTCAAGTTGATTTGGTGAGAGATGCCTCAGAACAGATTAAGGGAGTAGTGTTTTAGTTAGGCGGATGAGGATAATAAGGTATTCCGAAACAGAGCCACAGAGATAGGATCTGGTTGACTCTTATGCAGAGCTATGACACAAGTAAGGTCGTTTTTGGTATGCGGGTCTATGATTGGAAACAATGGACCAGAAGTTTCAGGGGGATGGCTGGAAGAAGGGATCTTCATCTTCCTTTGGCTCAGGCACTGGAATCCAGACTTTCGTGGCAGTCGCAAAACCGTACTTTTTTGCCTGCGGTAGCTTTACTGCCCTCGAAGTGGTTTCCAGTGTATCTGCACAACCTTCATGCTAGAAGCAGTTTTTCTCATTTGGAAGCGATTCCACTCACCACGCAACACGTGGCTCAGAGTGGGGAGGAATTACCACCCTCATCACGCCGTAATTATCAGTGAGTTAAGGCCAAGCGATATGATTCGTAACCGTTGGATCAATCGCGGTCAATCTACGACCAGGATCAATTGTGCTTGTTGGTGGGTCTGAAATAAAGGTTAAGTTTAGAGCTGTTCGCACGACCTATCTGGAATCACGCACATATGGCAGATTTCGAGAGGTGAAAATGAACGATGGTTATGTTAAAAATGGACCCGATAGGATTATAGATTATGGTCTACTAAGTTCATCGGGTCCGATTTGCTTGTTAAACGGTGTGCTTGTTGGCCACTCGAAATGTTTCTCATCCTCTGGATCTTTAGCTTAGGATTTAACGACTAGTTTTGGGTTAAGCCTTTTGTACACTATTTCTTTTTCTTCAATTGAATAGAAGGATCTGCTCTTGCCTTAGCAAAAAAAAAAACTTTAAGTGTGATACTATAATTAGATTATTTTTATACCATTGTAAAAGGAATTTTGTATAATTGAATAACTAGTTTTATTATTAATGAAAGAATAATTCTAATAATTTTTTGTTTTTGTTTTTTTCTATTTTTTGGTTGCAAATAATCTTAGTAGGGTGATTTTAGTGTGAAGTATCTATTTCTTATATCTAAATATTTAAAGAATATATATATTTTTAATTGTGTATTACAATTAAGTGGGGTTAGGTGTTTTTCAATATGAAGAGAATTTGTCAAGAAAACATAATGTTACATAAAAAGTTCAACAATCATAAGATTATATTGAAAAATTAAAAACATGTAGATCTAATCTATCTTCTTTTTCTTCCTTTGTATCTATAGGAATTGACAATTGGACCAATGTCATACTCATGTGGTATGGGGTCGATTCCAACCACTACTATTATAACCTCCCACTACTACTATAACCTCTAGGCTAGGTGCTTAGATTTGACCGCTCCGCATATATATGTGAATTGGGGTGATGTGAACCAAAAACCTCTTCACATATAATACTTCATTTACTTACACAACCATCATTAGTTGAGTTGTCCCAAGGCTACAAATCTACTCCATCATTAATAACATACAATTAAATTATATATATATATGAATGACAACATTTAAAATAAGATATTTACTAATTAAAATATTTGATTCCTCTCATGCAATTACCCCTTTAAACATTTGCATGCCCTTCTCTCCTATCACCTAGGTCTACTCCAAGACTGGACAAGAAAGGATAGGCCAAGTCTTACATTTGGGTGCCATATACATGTAATTTACAATTTTCATCTCCAATATTTCATTTTGTTATTTCTATTCAATAATTTACAAATTCCTTTTCCAAAGTAATCTTTTTTTGTTATTATTATTCAGTACGTATGCCTCTATTCTCTCATTTTAACACACAGTTGCTCTCCTCACTATATCTCACTTTTGTAGTTGCATATCACCCTACTAGACATCTATTTCCTCTCATACAATATTCATGTATGTAGGTAAATCATGCTTCTCTATGTTAGTTATAGCCTCAACATATAATTCTTTGACATTTGCAACCATCTTACATTTAGGGTGCCATATACATGTAATTTACAATTTTCATCTCCAAAGTAATATTTCTTTTTGTTATTGCTATTCAATAATTTACAAATTCCATTTCCAAAGTAATCTTTTTTTGTTATTATTATTCAGTACTTATGCCACTATTCTCTCATTTTAACACACAGTTGATCTCCTCACTGGATCTCACTTTTGTAGTTGCATATCACCCTACTAGACCTCTATTCCCTCTCATACAATATTCATGTATGTAGGTAAAATCCCAATCAGGCTTCTTTATGTTAGTTTTAGCCTCAAAATATAATGCTTTGACATTTGCAACGATTGTCTCCTTCTACAAGCCACAATCCTTGGCTTTGAAACCACTGGCCAGTAAAAAATGAGATAGAAATAAATACGTTTTATAATAAATGATAACACATAAACAATTAAAAATACATGAACACCATATTTTACCCTATCCCTTACCAAAAAATTGAATAATATATCTACTATTTCTCATGGCTTAAAAGAAGCCAAACCAACCAAAGTGAGCCCTCCACTCAATTCGGGAATATTACAATAGAGAATCGTCAAGTTTTTAACAACTTCATCCCATATAATCCACGGGCTCTAAGACCATCATCCCATATAATCCACGAGCTCTAAGACCATGGGCCACAAAAGTGTTGTGCCCACATTTATGATTTCCTTTTAACTTTATATTACATATTATACAAGCAAATGATGTAATCACGTGTCAAGAACATACTAAATTACTCCATAATGGTTTCGCTCATCATTTTTAATATTAATAAAAATCTTCGCTATATCCCTCATAAATTTGTAAAAATCTTCTTTTAGTAAGAAGTCAAAGAAAACTTCATATGGATGATCCAATTAAATACTTTCTTTTCAATATTAATCCAGTTTCTAAAATTTCTTATAACATACTACAGCCTTACGATGTTTCTGTTGCAACATGTGGTGTAATTGCTAGTAATTAATCCTTTTAATTATGGAGGAGCTTGTAGAGTCGATGCTTTTGCTAAAGGATGTAAACATTCAAATGAACATGAAGGAGTCCCTTACTAGTTTTATGTTTTTAATTCCAAGGTTTAGAGTGAGGCTTAAACCTCTTGACAATGCAAGAAGCTCGACTTTATTATTAGTTGTTACTCTTAATTCCCACACAAATTTTGTTTCTGAATGTTCATCAGGCTTAATGATTACCTCCAGCTCCTACCGCCCCTTAATATTTTATTATTATTTAATATTTTAATTATGAATTTTTAAAGACCATATTTTATTATGTAATTTTTGAAACATTATTTTTTTAACAATATAATTTTTTAATAAAATATTTTTATATTTTTTAATATTTTTTTTTCTCAGTAAATACTAATTCTATTAAAAAAAGGTAAAAATACATTTACAAGGAGGTCGAGACCTCAGAGCAGAGCTGAGACTGTCCATCGGCATATTGCGACTATCCCATGGATGGGAAAACCAGATACAACATTCTAAAACACCAGATATTGAGAATTGTGCATATTGGAAAACCATAGAAAGATAAGAAGGAGGTCAGCAATCAGCCTGTCTGTACTGACCAAATGCCCAGAGGCGAAACAACTACATAGCCGAAGACCTTTTGCAAAAAGACATTGTCAAAACCAGATAAACATAAGCAGCGACCTGGAGAACAGAGAAAAAACTGGGGATGCAATCATGGCACAGGAGGCATCAAACGTTCGAGTCATGGTCCTTAAGTTCCTCCACTACCAGGCATGCAGGGCCCAAACAAACATCGCCAATTGTGGTCTCAGCCTTCAAACCGTTGCCATCAGGAATAGCCACTGAACGCTGGATGCCATAGGAACGACTTGTCGGATTAACAGAACTCAAGACGCCCTGGAGGATGCCGTCAGGTTGCTTAATGTCCTCAGGCATACCTCCTTTTGCCTGCACATCATCAGAATTGAAAACATTGCCCACGTCTTCTCTGTTCTGCTTGCCACCCTGAGACAACGACGCCGAAGTATGCACAAAAGCGCTAGATTGAGCTTCTTCCTCCGCAAAAATGACAGTGATATTGGCCAAGGGGATGGGCTTGTTGAGAAGACTGTGAAATTTGAAATGGGTGGTCTGGAAGGTGTTATGCGAGAAGGGCCTATCACCCAGACAGTTCGGATGAGGAATTTCCGAGGGAGGGGATACAGGCGCCATGGGGATAATAGGCGACGGAGCAGGCTGAGATCTCCCACAACCTCCACGCCTACCACCATCGCGACAACGACCACGTTTGCGCACCATATTCTAGAAGCAAAGACAGCGAGCAGGGGAAATGAAGCAGGCGGAAGCGAAGCGGGAGCCGAAGTAAGGGAGCCACTAACAGTTCAGAAAATAGAGATTCAAGGCCACCTCCGAAGCGCTGCAAGGATACAAAGTTTGATGCGAGCAACTGCAGGAAGGCCAGGGGAAAATGAGGGATGAGAGAGCCAACGTCCCCATAATTAAAATCGCGAGCGAAGTTTCTTGATCGACAGGAGCAGTAAATGCAGAATGCCAAGTGAGCAACAAGTACCTAGAGTGAGCATGCTTAAGCCAAGGGAAGGCGTGACGAAGTGTGTGATCCTGCCACCTGCAAGACCAGACGCCGGTGCAAGAAATCCTATCCATAAATGTGGCATTTAAACACCCGCATCCGGGTTTAAATTTTTTTATATTAATATTAATGACCTTTTATAATACTTAAGATTAAAAAAAATATTTATTTTTTAAATTGTATATTAAATTTTCTTTAAATTTAAAAAATAAATATAATTATATTGATATTCAATCAATTGATTTTATCATTTTTTTCAAATAATTTTATTTAAATAAATTTTTTTAATAAACTTCCTTAAAGAAAAACTTTTCGTGATCTTTCTCTTTATTTCTTTGTAATTGATATTTTATATAAATTTTAAAATAGATTTAAAAATAAATATATTTTATATAAAAAAGAAAATTTGAACACATATACAAAAATATTAAATATTTTATAATATTAATAAAAATCAATTAAACCAACTCCTTCGATTATTATTAACCCCTTCCACAGAGTGAGGACTTGTTGCAAGTATTATAACCTCTAGAATTACTACGGTTATCCGAGTAACTTCCATGGTCTAAACAACCCCGGTCCCTCTAAGAAGCTGGTCGGGAAGGGGAACCTCGGTCTACCTGGTTAGCACGCTTACGTCTATTTTGTTATATGATTATATAAACATTTTATAAATATTCATTTAACTTTTAATTAGTCTGAAAAAAAAAAAAAAAAATATTTTTAAAAATAAAATCTAATATATATAATCTTATTAAATAAACCAATAAATTGTATAAATGAAAATGAAAGTGAAAGTTATAAGTTTATCGTAGAAACATTTATATTGCAATTTTTTTTATAGAATCTATAAAATAAATGTAAGTGAGAAAATATACTAAATATTAAGTTAATATAATAGTAAGTTCGGGAGGCTTCTTTTCAAGCTTTTTGAGTATAGGAATAAAATTTTAAATCAAAATAAATAATTTGCTTCTTTAGGTCCGATAGACCAAAATTTGGCCTCAATGGAGGTTAACCATCATCATCATCATCAATAAATATTTATAATATTTTTTATTGAAGTAACTTTTTTTTATTGAAAATATAGTTATGATTATGTATGTTATGTATAAGAAGAAGTTAAATAAAATGGAAGTTAAAAGGTTTCCTAAAATTGCTTTTAGCTCTCATCAAAATTTTCATTTTCAGCAGAGATGACATAAGGATGTCTATTTTGACTAGACTGTTAACCGATAAAGAAAGAGATCATTTTGCAAAATAAAGATAATATTAAAAATATTATTGTAACAAAATTTAAAGAATTGTGTGGTGAAAGAAACTTAGAAAGAAAAAAGAAACTAAGATATTATAAAAAGATGATCAACCTCAACCTCAAAACTCAAAAACATCTCTCTACCTTAATTAATGTTAAGAAGTAAAAAAATATTGCTAAAAGAAGAACAAATTAGCAGGAACTTCATAGGCTTTGGTTAAATCCCAAAATACCATGAGATGAAAGAGTCTATTACCTTTGCTAAACCAAGAGGGTTGAAAATGAAAAGAATTTTCTCCTAAATTGTCCATTTTATATTGCCATTCGATTTAATTTTCAAAATATTTGTCACACTACCAACCTTCTTAACCATTTAGGTTAACAAAACTATGGTGAGCTTGGAATGCCTCTCTTAATACATTTTTAACATAAAAATAAAATGTTAAAGAATTCCAAGTTATCTCTTACCTCTTGAGGTGCAAACCTCTTTTAGAGTGAAAAGAGATTTGATCCCTCTCGACACTTGATAGCTCTAAAGTTAAGATGGATATAGGCCGGTATACACTACCAATCCCTGGTTAGGGTGTATGAAGGTGTGTCAATGAACGAGAGGTGTGGCAGAGCCTACCATCCCGCTGCCTCCCATCACATTTAAGAGAGGGGATGGCGTGGCTATCCCACCCCATGCAACCACACATGTTAAATGATATTCATTCCCTTCACATTAAGATGGTAGCATGTCTTATGTTTGTGAGCTCTTGGCTAGGTAATCTCCGCATTTTCATGCAGCTCCTGTGACTTTCCTCAGTTGTATGTGGGATCTTTCCCCCTCGACACTGGATTTTTAGAGTCCATACTCGCCTACCACAACCATATGGTTTGTGATATTCCTTATGGCTTGTCTTTGGTACAATGGGAAGTCCTTTCCCATAGTGTTTGTTATGAGAGAATTCCATTGCATAATAGTATGGGCTCCTAGAAAGTTGATGTGTTGTGCATGCTCCTGGCGTTGACCATTCACATGAGGAGTTAGGTAACAACAACTAAGCTTGAGAACTTTGGGACGTTGGCGAGAGCGACAACAAATGATAGAATAGGGACGATGTTGGAATAATTCATTTGTCATATTCTAGATATAATTGTTATTAGTATTATTGTTAATTTGTTATGTAACAAAGGTTTAACTTGACCGACATAAATATGCTCGAGATATGTGTGGAGAGATTGTTGGAGTGATTGTTGAGGGATTATAGGAGATGATAGATTCCCCAAACATCTCCTCTCATGTATAAATATATGTTTTGGTAACGAAATAGTTTGAGTTGTATGTGCATTATTGTTAAATGTTTTTTGCTCCATTGTTTTGCTAGTGTAATTTTTCAAGCAGGAGGTGAATGGAAAAGACTCATCCTCAAATGCGCGATAATTTGTTCTATGTCTAATTTCTACAACTCTTCCAGCTCTGTCAGTTTGCTAGTCTTTGTATGGTGGAATCTGGTTCATAATTTACAGAGTGCCTTGGTGGCATGTACTATTATTGGTATCACTGGATTACTATGGTTGTCGGACCCTACCCAAATTTCTTCTCTCTCTATTTACCCTATGTTACATCTAGCTATATTATGCTCTAAATTTGCTTGGCAACTCAGTAAAACTTTTGTCCATCTATTAAAAATCCTTTCATCATGGTTTATTAGTTTCTCTTTCTACTAGAGGTTGTTTTTACTCTGGCCTTTTGTATCTCGGTTTACCATGCCCAAACAGCCGATACATTGTCGCCAGGGGTCGAGTGGTAGATGCCCTCAAGGCCAGTCACAAAATCAATCACAGGCTCAAAACACTGCGGTCATATTCCATTCCTCCACCCCTCTGGAAATCTAAGACGAAATTTTCCATTTAGAAGCCTTGACTACTAATGACTGCCAAACATACTCTAATTCTGAAATACACACTGAAGAAGCCCATTAGGTTACTGACCCTAGACATAACAAGGGATGATGGAGCCAATATCTTAATTCCATTACCCTCGATTGGCAAATGAAGACACAACAAGGTCCTGAAGGAGAAACACAAGGACAATGACGCTATCATAGGATTTTCTGAATGAAATACAATAAGTTCAATGCCACCAATGCTCTTGTCTGATTAGTTTGGATGCCCATTTGGCCCATGTAGAAAGCCATCTTCAATGTGGTTTGAAACCTCCATTCGCAGTAGGTACAAGCGCCCAAAATCCAACCCTAGTCACTTCATCAGACACTTGATGTTTCATTCAGCCCATTGCCTTATGCCTTTTACTTTCAATAGAGTAGTTTATTTTAATAGTTATGTACTTAACACTAACAAGTATTGGTATTTTGATCTACCTAGATTTTTGGTAGTTGTTAGTAGTTCCGGTTACCCGAGTGGCAGATTTCGAGAGAGCTCAGTCTAGAAAGTGATCTCTGGTTTTGTAAGATGATATTTTGAGGCAATGTAAATTATAATTGACACACACACACAAATATACTACGAACCTTCTTTACCATTCAAGTTAATAAAACTATGATGAACTTGAAGTGCTTTGCTTAATGTTTTTTTAGCATAAAAATAAAAGGTCAAATAAGTAAATTCTTACCTTATTAAAGTTTGATATACCATATCACTCTTGATAAAAGTTATCATCAACATAATCATAATTAAAAAAAATATATTAAATATTAAAGTATAATTAAAATTATATATTTTTTATTTTAGAATGTAGATTTTCACAGTCCATAATTTGAATGATGATATGAAGATTTTTGAATAGTCGTGTGTTCTCATTAAGATCTTGAATGTTAGGGTGAACACTTCAACCATTTTTAACAAAAAAAACTTAATCATCTTATATGTTCTTTAAAAAAATTAATTTAAATCTATTTTTTAAAACATTTTATTTCATAAAAAGTTTATGTAAAAATTTTATATTATGTAAAATTTAATTTTTTTGTTGGGCATAAAGTTCATATAAATAAGTAAATAAATAAAGATAAATGATTTTGAATATGATATAATTTTAAATTAAGTAGATGTTAGTTGTTATATAAATAAAGAAAGAAAGAAAGATATATGATTTTGAATATAATATAATTTTAAATTAAGTAGATGTTAGTTGTTTATATAAATAAATAAAGAAAGAAATATATATGATTTTGAATATAATATAATTTTAAATTAAGTAGATTTAAGTTATATATGTATGTGTAAGAGGCTTTTAAAAGGGTTGGTCTTTTACTTGTGTTACCACTATCATTATAATTCTTAGTTGGTTTTGACATTTATTTTTATAATTTTAAGGTAAGTAAATGATATATTTATAGTTATAGGCATGTTTATTTTGGAATAGGGCTTCCACATTTTTTAATTTAATTATCAATAATTATTAGGTGGATGGTGGAGATTTAACCTCCACATAATATTTTAGAATATTCTTAGTAGTAGTTACAAATCACAAATTAAGATTTATTTTTGAACTAGTTATATTTTTTTTGCACTTTTAATTAAATTGATTAATTAAAAACAAATGTCATATGAAAAAGGCATATGGTTTTAGCAACCCATAGTATTGACCCATATTATTGTAACAAAGCCTATTTGCAAGTTAAGATTCTCCATGCTAAAGTGGGGGTGAATCTCCACAATTAAGAATCTTGTTACATATTTTTTTAAATGTATAAAGGTGGATGGTAGGGATTTAACCTCCACATAATATTCTAAAATTTTCTTAGTAGTCCTCACAAATCAAAGATTGAGATTTATTTCAAAAGTTGTTATGCTCTTTTAATTAAATTGATTAATTAAAACAAAATGTCATATGAACAAGGCTTATGGTTTTTTGGACATCTGGTATTAGTAAGTCATATTATTAGCCCTAGTAAAATCTACTTACAAGTTAAGAATCTCTATACTAAAGTGGGGTTAAATCTCAATGGTTAAGAAGCTTTTTACACGCTTTTTAAAATCTATATATGTTTAACTTATATTAATTATTTTTATAATTAACAATAATAAAATAATTTAAAATAAAGTTATAATTCAGTTGT
>APFE030645013.1:1660-36495 GCA_000404065.3 Pinus taeda | reverse complement strand
TTTTTTAATTATTATTATTATTATTTTTGATCGGACAGCTATGTTATTGATGTAATACGCCATAACATTGGCTACATATAATTTTGTTTCCATTAATAAAATTAAATTTTCCCAAAAAATAAAATATAAATAACCTACGCAAAATCATGTACCAGGGCCACTATAAGAAGCAGCGACTTACGTGTTTGGTATGGAATGGGTTTCCTCTCACGCATAGTTCTCTGATAATGTTATACGCTACATGTGTGACCTAATAAAATAGTAACCAAAATCACTACAACTTAGTTAAAGTTGGTTGGAACAAGATATAGTTTCAATATTATAGGTAACCCTGATGAATACTTTTGGAAATGTGGATTGCAAGGAATATTTTTATATTAAAAAAATAATATATATTACAAATAATAATATATTTGGAATGAGATGGTTCAGATATTGATATTAAAAATAATATAAATATTGTAATTTGGTTGGAACAATAGTTTCTAATATATTTTATGGGTAACCATGTTTGTTGAATATTATTTGGAATGTGGATGGTTTAGAATATTTTGATATTAAAAAAATAATAAAATATAATAGGAAAAAGTGGAACAAGATATAGTTTTAATATTTTACATGTTATTACGTTGAATATATTTGGAAATAGGATGGTTAATCATATTGAATATGTATAGAAATGGTTGTTGTTTCATTTTCAATTTTTTTAGTATTACGAAGGTAATATTTTTTCATCTCAAGGTGTTTTGGGAATTGACTAATGCCTAGTTTCACTTTGAAGCTCATGAGAATTTGGAAATGCTTGTTTTCTTCTTAGCACTAGTCAAGACATACAGATAATTATGGTTTACAAGGTTGGGGTTTCCTTGCCATACATCCTATTCTTCCTTCATGATCGAGTGGGAATTCAACTAGCCATTCTGGAAAATAAGGTAGGTTGGAGTTCTTCATAGGTGTTAAAGTGCTTTTCATTGGAGTGGTCCCTTGGCTCAAATGTGTGTAACCACCCCTCCCATATTTACTTAGTTTCATCGACTTGCTAAGGTAAACATGAGAGGAGGAGCTATTATGACATGAGTGGATCTCCTAGTTTCCATTAAGCAAGTGGGGTTGACCACAGAAGACAAACTGACATCTTATAACATTCTACAAGGGATACAGGTCACTCACAGGTTGGGTAACCACCCCAGCTGGCCAACACCTGAGTTGAACAACCTTTTCTATGACTGGGTCCTCAACTTCTCCCACAACAAGGAATCCATGTGTTTGGGAGCCTCCAACCGCATGCACAAGCCTTCATCCATGCGGTTGCAACCCAAATTTCCTAGTTAGGAGCATGTGATCCTGATATTTGAGCCTAGATTCTAGGTCAACCTCTAGAACACTACCCAGAACTTCCTGTAACTTCTCAGAATCAATAATGACATGACAACAATGCTAGACATACAAGTTTGAAGGTAGAACTTGACCTAGACTGTCTAGAACATGACAAACATTTCGTCAAACATATTGTAGACAAGTAAGCTATAGGTCATAAATGCATAGCTGATCATAGAAGTCTGAGATTCATCTGAGAGTCACCGAGAAGGCCCTATGCCCTCTCCATATAGGTACAATACCACTGATTAGTCCATACATTCATAATTCATCAATAGCTAAACATTTCATGACAAGAGCCATAGAATATACACATCATATGAAAAAAAATTAACCAGAAAATAAACAACATATAAACCATGGCAACTCATGGATATCACCAACACATTGCCAATAAATATACATGAATCATAATGGAAGAATAACTCTTATTAGCATAGGAAAATACCAACCAAGTTTGGTACTTCCACATACCACCCGACCATTGATTGGGTTGAACCAAATCTCTCTTTCAACCAATCACCCTTGTGCCATATTCCAAGCATGAATGTGGGATCTCATGGAATATACCAGATAAAACCAAACCAGAGTTTTCTGAGGCCAAACCACCTCAACCCTCAACCAATGATCGAACATCACTAACACTAACCAGACTGGTCTCTACCCAAGTTGTCCAGTGCTCCACAAACTAGTAACTCAACCCACAACCTTCCAGGGTCCCAAATCGTTTGTCCAACCTTGCGCAAGGACTAGTAACTCAACTCACCAAGCACTCCAAAGCATTTGTCCAACCTAGGCTCCGAGAATAGTAACTCAACCTAAGCTGTTTTAGGGCTTCCAGAGTGTTTTTTCTAACCCACAACCATAAGGAATTACAAGCACCCAATCAAACAAACAAATCAATGGAAAACAAACCCACAACACCATGGCTATCCAGGAAATGGATAGGCTAGACAAAACCACTATCAATCCAAGAAATCCTCCATGCCAATGACAGATGATAACCATATAATAACATGCATATACCATGCATCCATAAATTAATAAGGCGATAATACATGCAACCTATTACCTACAAAGCAATCCTGCTGTAGTTGTTGATCCCAATGTCCCCTTGCACTTTCATACTTCCTTTGCCTTCTTTCTCCAAATCCAATGTATACCAAAATCCTCCAAGAGTGCTCCAAGAAAAATCTAGTGTGAAAGATTATGAGAGAATGAGAGAGTAGAGAGGGAGCTACAAATTTGAACTAACAAAGTATGTGAACTGATTTTCAGAAGTATTTTTATTATAGAGGCCTCTATTTTCTTCATTTTCCTCTATCTTCCTTCAATATTTCTCACATGCAATTATGTGACCTTTCACCTTCCTTCTCTCGTGTTTTCCACTATTTTCATAAATAAAATGCTAATTAATGCCTCTTTTCCTTTGCCAATGTCTTTGCCAATTTTCATAGCCATTTATTAATCACCAGTGATCCCCATCACTATGTTTTGCCAACATTCAACTTGGAATACATGTCCCGTGACCTTGGTTATTATTTTTGTTTATTTACATAGGAAACCAACTAAGGGATGTTACAAACCCCTCCCCCTTGGGGGAACACCATCCTCGATGTTCAATGATGCCTATAAACTAACAGAACATATGCTTCCCATGGATCTTTATAGCATAGCTTGATGCAACATTTACACCATATCCATCTGTTAAAAACTTAACCAACATATCATGAACACCATACTGCTTCTTGGAGCTTTATAACATAGCTTGATGCGGTATTTACAATATACATATGTATATATAAACATAACCAAAATATATACAAAAATATATCTGCTCAACTAGCGAATAAAGAAGGATACATAGCCTACATCTAATCAACCATCTCCCATGTAGCTTCATCGGGCCTAAAGTGCTTCCACTTCACTTTAACTGGCTTGATTTCTCGATTCCGGAGCATGAGCATCTTTCACTAAAAAATGTACTGAGGTTCCAACTAGAATTCTCTTTTTAGCTTCACTTGCAATACAGAACAATCAATCACATGATCATCATCTTTCACATACTTCTTAAGAAATGACACATGGAAAGCATCATGGACTTTCATTGTTGGAGGTAGTGCAAGTCGGTAGGCTACTGGTCCAATCCTCTCAAGAATCTTGAAAGGCCTGAAATGCTAAGGTGCCAACTTGGCACATGATCCAATCCTTAAAGATCTCTTCTTGGGCTTGATTCACAAGTACACCTTCTCTCCAACCTGAAACTCCTTAAACATCCTTTGTTGATTTGCATAACTCTTCTTCCTATCCCGTGATGCCTATATATTCTTCTTGATTACCTACATTTCATGTTCCATCACTACCGACATGTCTGATCTAATCAACACCTTGTTCACTGGATCACTCCAACTGATGGGAGTATTACAACTCCGCCCATAAAGTGCCTCAAACGAACTCATCTTCAAAGGTTCATGATATCTATTATAAGAAAACTCTACCAGTGGAAGATACTTTTCCCACTTCACTAGCGATGCATGATGTAAATCCTCAACATGTCCTTAAGAATCCTATTGACCCTCTCCATCTACCTATCTGTTTGTGGATGATAAGTTGTACTGAAGGCCAAATCTATCCCCAAAACCTGCAAATAACGCTTTCCAAAACCTGGAAGTGAACTTGGAATCTCTGTCTGACACAATCTTCCTAAGAATACCATGCAACCTCACTATCTCCCTGATGAAGACATGTCCTACCTCACTAGCTAAATTTGTAGACTTCACAGGAATGAAGTGTGCTACCTTTGTCAACATGTCAACCACAACCATGATGGAATCCTACTGTCTATAAGTCCTCGAAAAACCTATAATGAAGTCCATGGAAATTACCTCCCATTTCCACTATGGAATCATAATTAGTTGCAATAAACCACTTGGATGCTCACACTTTGCTTTAACCTGTTGACAATCCAAACATCTCGCAACAAGCTCAACCACCTCTTTCTTCAAGTTTAGAAAATGGTATAAATTATTAACTGTTGTCGATGTCTTTTGATATCCCGGGAGACCTGAATACAACTTGACCTGAAATTCCCTTAAGATGAGCTTCTTGAGTTCACTATTGTTTGACACATAAATCCTGTCCCTAAATCTGACCAAATCATCTACCATGAGATGAAAATCCATATCTTGTTTACTTGTACCCTACTACTGTAGCCTGTGCTTAAGTTGTTGATACCTGCCATCCAGTTGTCATGCCTGCAAGATCCAATCCAATAAATCTGTCCCATATGAACTCATAGCTGATGTTGTTACTCACTTCTAAATATGCTTACAATTGTGAAAAGAGTGCAAAAGAGCAATGAAGTTGAAGCCATTTACCAAGCCACAAAAGCTATTAGAGCTTAATTAGACCCTTTCCATTGTACAGTGCTTTCCAACTATATATGGAAGTCCAAGAAGGGACTTCTGGATCAGAAGTTAGAGCATACTGAAGCGGCCCCTTCAAAAGTTAGAAAACAAAGAGGAAAGCCCAAAGGACCAAGACAGATCACAAATCAGACATATCGATGGAACTAGGATAATTGGTTATCAGTGGGGTCTCGGGCACAGACTTACAGTCTACCAGCTTATTGGCAGTGTGCAAGTCCCACATATCCTATAGTCTTGTAGTCTCGCATCTCACAATCCTGCAATCTCGCATCCCGTATATCAGTCATGTTGTAGTCTCGCTTCATCGCAGTTAAGCAATCCTGTAGTCCCGCAATCCCGCATCCCGTAATCATTCGATATTGGCAATTGGCAGAGTAAAGGGGCTACCACTTTAAAAACCTTGTGATGTTGCTGATTTGTGATACAGTATTAAATCGTCGGGGAGGGGCTGATTCTATTTTAACAAAGGAATTCACAAAAAAACCAAGGCCGAGTGGGGCGTTTTCTCTCTCCTCCAAGGGGCCACGTGGCACAATCCCATTTGGCCCGTATGTATGACATGGAAGCTGATGTCATCAATGATGTGGTAGTATAGAAGGTGACATGGTCATATGGGGACACGTGTCACTTAGTTTTAGTGTTTCAGGGGTCCTATAGGGGCATTTCCAGGTGACACGTGTCACCACTCATAGGGTGACATGTGGCAGTAATGAAGTCACCCCCCCCGGTAGATCGGTGATCGACAGTCGCACAGGTTAAAGCGCTCCTACACCAAAGTCTCCCCAGCGTGTGATTGCGATAAGCGGGGATCCTCCTAGATGCGATATATGATGTGATTTGGCCTATAGATCCCCCACATCCGGACAATTGACCAACGCTGAGAAAGAAGGTAAAAGGTCCCCCTCTCAGTGGTTGTGATTGTGATATCTTTGGTGGGCCCGATCCCATAGATCGACGATCGCAAGGGTAAAGGGGAACACCATAGGAAAAACACTATAACTTTTCGAGATGCCATATTTTGTGTTACAAAGGAAAAAGGCCCCCGGACACAGGCCTAAAGGTCTTAGTGCTCGAAGGCTAAGCCTCGGATTGCAGCCCCTGGTCATATGAAGAAAACAATAGTATGAGGGGCTAAAATAAAGGGGGCTAAGGAACATTGAAACTCGTCATTCTACAGTTTCTGCAAGAGTAAAAGTCCCGAAGCCTTACAACCCCGATAGCATGGTACAGGGTTTTTAAAGGCAGATGGGTTAGCAGTTGGGGCATTGAAGGAAGTATGGCACAATGTTGAAACTAGTATTAGGGGCTTTGTAAATACTTAATGGTTGAACACAAGGCTCCACTGTGGCACACAACAAAGGATTTCCTAGACATGCACTTACAGTCGACCCGCTCCCTACTCCAGAGAATGAGTCATTCACGCAGTAAAGGTAGATCGACAGGGAACCAGTCGAGCAACTAGAGAGATGCATGATGACAGAGACTTGGCCTGACTAGAGGTTTTCATAGGAATGGCAGAAGGGCCTCTTCCTCCATCATCCTCCATTTTTCATTTTATTTCTACAATTTCCATTTATTTCCAAGAAGGGATCGAATCCCAATTGTAATCGTTTTAGGTAAAAATGCCTTACATAGGCCGAGACAACTAGTCTAGCAGGACAACTGGAGCTCTGGCTAAGAAATTTTTGTAACAGTAACCCAAGGTCCTCCTCTTCTTATAAATAGGGGGAAGAAACACTTATTTCAAGTTCTGGAATTTCACACCCGCAAGGTCTGAATTCTAAGATTCCACTTTGGTTCTATTTGCTTATTCATGGGGGACTTGACTGATGTTATGTTGAATGTATGGATTGGTTATTGGACCCTCTAAGTATTAATGAAACTCTCTTGGTGATTCTAAGCATGATCAATGTGCAACATGTTTCCTCTTGGTAAATCTCATTTCATTTGTGTTTTCCCTTCTCTGAAATAGTATAATGAAGTTGTTGGTTTCAATCTGATTTATGGATTTATCTTGGCTGCTAAATAGAGAACAATACTTGTGCATATTGTAGACTTACTTGTGTTATTAACTAGCATTACGGTACCCATGGAAACTACGAATTTACTTGTGTATTTGATTAGCCTGCAATATCTGTGGTAGCTCAAATTTACTTTAGTTGCTGGCAGAGAATGATACCCATGTTATAGTTGGCCTAAAACCTTAATTTTTCTATCACTCCACTTCCTTCCTCTTACATATTTCTGCTGGAATATTGTTGCTGAGGATTCTATTTATCACAACCCTATTCATATATTTCCCTCCTTCCTCTCCTCCTCTCCACCATTACTACAACTTCAGTATTAAGCCATCTCATTGTTGTGTGTCAGCCACCAGAAGAAGACATTTCTCTTTGATATTTCCCCGATATACTCCCACATATGGATCCATACACTCTTCTACTAAGAGCATTTGCAACCATTTTCTCTTTTCCCTTAATGTACTTGATTTCAAATTCAAACTCACTATTCATATCCAACCACCTAGCTTGTCTGGCATTCATATTAGGTTGGTCGAATAAGTATCTTAGCCCACTATGATCACTCATCAGAATGAACCTCCTGCCAAGAAGATAATGTCTCCACATCTACAATGCATGAATGATCGTTGCCAACTCAAGATCACATGTCACATAATTTTTCTCGTGCTCATTTAGTTTCCTTGACTTGTATCATACTACCTATCCTTTCTACATCAGAACTCCTCCAAGTCCTCTCTTGCAAGCATTTGTACACACCAAAAACTCTTTGTCTGAATCTGCAATCTTTATAACTTGAGCATTTGTAAGAAATTAATTCAACTGCTTAAAACTCGCTACACATTCCTCTGTCCATTCAAATTTCTTCCCTTTTCAATGCAATGATGTAATAGGATATGAAATATGTGAGAAGTTCATGATGAACCTCTTGTAATAACCTACTAACCCCATGACTGATCTGACCTCAAACACTTTCCTAGGAGCTTCCCATTCCATGATAGCTCTGATATTTTTCAAATCCACTGCTATTCCTTTCTTAGAAGCCATATTCCCTAAGAAATGTACCTTTGTATGAAAGAAATTGCATTTACTAAGCTTGGCATACAACTGATGCTCTTTCAAGAGTCTTAACATTGCTGCCAAATGTTCTACATGCTCTTCCTCATTCTTAGAATATATCAATATGTCATCATTGAATACAATCACAAAATTTTCCATATAAGGATGCAACACACTATTCATCAAACACATGAAAGTAGTTGGAGCATTAGTCAAACCAAAAGGAACCACAAAAAACTCATAATGCCCATACTTCATCCAGAAAGCAGTCTTGTAAATATCCTCTTCTTTGATTCGTACTTGATCATATCTTGATCTCAAATAAATCTTCGAGAACAATGCTACTCCCTTCAACTATCAAACAAGTCATCAATCCATAGCAAAGGGTACCTTTTCTTTATCATCACCTTGTTCAAATTCCTGTAATCATTATATAACCTAATAATACCATCTTTCTTATTCACAAACAACACTGGTGCACCCCAAGGTGACACACTCGGCCTAATGTATCCCTTGTCAAGCATTTCCTTCAAGTGAAAATTCAATTCCACTAACTCTGGAGTGATCATCCTATATAACGCCTTTGATGTTGGTGCTACTCTAGGCATCAACTCAATAGAAAAATCCACTTCCCTGTGA
Organism: Pinus taeda; assembly: GCA_000404065.3. NCBI lineage: Eukaryota > Viridiplantae > Streptophyta > Pinopsida > Pinales > Pinaceae > Pinus > Pinus taeda. The sequence goes on along the minus strand of APFE030645013.1, from coordinate 27,974 downwards.
GGCGGTAACTCTAAGATCTCTGCTGGGAATACATCATGAAACTACTGCAAAGTTGGGTACCTCTTCAAGTCCTTAGCATCGTCGACATCCTTACCTTTGTCATTGGAGATATGAACTATAAACAATACACATATTTTCATACTATTGTGCTTAGCCTGCATAGATATAACCATCCTCACTGATGTTGTTTTCTTCTTACTCTGCAAGATTCTCTTCTCTCTGTCATCATCCAAGCACTCCATAACAACCATGATGAAAATTCCCTGTAATAAAAGTTAATAAAGACAAAATAATAACCACAGTTGATCGGACATTTATTCCAAGCTTAATGTTGGGCAAGACATCCTAGTGTAGGTATTCACTTGGTTTATTATGGCTAAGGAAATTAGAAAAGGAAATAGCTAAGGATTTGGAATGGCAAAAAGACATTTTTGGCACATTCATTTATGAAAATAATGGAAATTATGAGAAAAGGAAGGTGAAAGGCCATAGGTTGCATGTGAGGAGGAAATTGAAGGAAAATAATGGAAAATGAAGAAAATAAATGCCTAATTGATAAAAAGGCTTCTGAGGATCAGTTGATACCTTTTGTTAGTTCAGTTTTGGAGCTCTCTCATTATTCTCTCTCTCTCTCTCTCTCTCTCTCACTCTTGGACACTTAAAGTTTTCTTGGAGCACTTTGGCATTGGATCAAGAAAGGCAAAGAAGGCAAGAGGAAGGAAGGAGAAATCAAGGAAGAGCATGATCAAGCAGCTACAATAGGATTCTTTGTAGGTAACAATTTGCATGTGTGTTTTCCTTTCTAGATTTGGCATGCATGGTATTGCATGTGGTTCTTGTTGTTATGGCATAGGTTTTGCCAGGTGTGATAGTGTTTTCAGCCCAGCCTTGCCATTTTCGAATAGCCATGGTATCATGGGGTTCTCATGTTTTGGTTGAGCTGGATTTCCATATGGATTCAAAGTTGAATGAGGTGGATCTATGAATAAAAGAAAACATGGCCTATTAACCCCTAAACCGAACAGTGGGTTGCGGTAAAGCTGAATTTTGTGTTTCCTCAATGGGCCTAGGAATCCTCAACCAGTGAATGGTGGGATATAATGTAAATCTTAGAAGTGGGTTCTCTCCATCATGCCTAGTAATCCCATGATGGGATGTATAGTAAAGCCCGGAGAGTGGAGTCTCAGTTTAGGGCATAGTGATTCGGTATAGATTGCGGTAAATTCTGAGAGACTAGGAGACAGGAAAATTCTTCACGGTGTAGGTGGAGAAATACAGTGGCATCCATGCTTGTTTTGGCCTAGTGATCTGGTGGAGATCATGGTAAAGCCTATTATTACATGCTTATTATGTTGTACTATTGATCCAATGTGGATTGCGGTAAATCTTGGTTCCTATTGATGAGGGTGAGGTTTAGACTCAGAATGCCCTGGTTGATTCTTTTGGTTTGAGTCCCACATTCATGCTTGGAATATGGCACGAGGGTGATTGGCTGAAGAGAGATGTAGCTCAACCAATCTACGATCGGGTGGAACATGGTAGTCCCATCCTAGGTTGGCTTTTGCATTCATTAATAATAGGTTCTTTCCTTGGTGTCTTATGTGTAAATGGACTGGTTTATATTTGGATTATATGGTTGATGTATCCTTGATGTTTATGTTGTTATTATGTTGGTTATAAGCATGTATTATGACAATGATGATGTATGGCTCTCCTCATGTTTTGATTTGTAAATAAATGGATAATGTATCTATGATCTGATAGATGATAATGCAAATAATGATATAAGGGAACAATGCTTCTTAGTGATTCTCAAATAAGTATGAGACCCCTATGCTTAGATATGTTGTTTAAACCTGTACATTACATATTTGTAACATGTTTGACGAAATTCCTGTCATGGCTAGTAGGGATCTAATCAAGTCCTTGTTCAATAAATTTCATTTGTATAATTATTATGTTGTTATCTTCCAGTTCTGAAAGTGTCATTGAGTTTTGGGCAGTGACTTGGGCTCTGGGCTTGAAAAAGTGGCACAAATCCTAGAGTCATAGGCACAGGTATGAGGATAAAAGTCCCTAGACACATGCATACCCATGTTGTGGGAGCGTTTGAAGCCTCCTGGATGCATGCATGTCCACGTCAAGGGAGCGTATGGGACTTTAATGGTCTAAAACTTCAGCTGGTCTCAGGGATTGGTTACCTGGGTGGTTGGGATGGCTCCTAGGAGTCCTGTTGCTGATGTGGAAGGTCTATAGGGTGTGTTTCTATCGATTCCACTTCCTTAAGGTGACTCAAGACGTTGAATCCAATTATAGTGGCCTCTCGTTGCATATTTACCCTGGTTGGCTGGTTACTTAGGTAGATGTGGGATGAGGGTGTTACACACTCAATAACCTTATCATAGAAATACACCTTAGTCCTATGAATGCACAACCAATATATACCCAAAATAATACTATATGATCCCAACGGAAGCACATTTATATGCATTCATGTAGACATGTCGTTCAACTAAAGTTCACAAGTTCTTACCCATTGATGAACTATTTTCTTAGTACCTATAACCAACTGCATGAACCAAGAATATGTATGCACTTCTTTATTCAAAACACAATTATCCACAAGGCCAGGACTAATATAACTATAGTTAGATCTAGGTTCAATCAAAATAGAAACAACTTGGTCACAAATCTTACCTTTCATTTTGATAATAAACTCTTGATGATCAACCTGCCTATTATCTAAATCTGCATAAATTCGAGTGATACTTTGTCCAACATCCTCCACTGTATGTGCCTCCTGAGCACTGTAAATCTAAGGTATGCCACCTTGATGCCATAGAAAATATATCTTATGATGATTCTTGCCACATGTTCAACACTGCAAAGGCTTTTTTCCATCACCCTTCTTTTGCTCCTCAAACTGAAATCCATGTCCTCTGTCAACTACATGGAACTTATTGTGTGGTGTTGCATTCTCCTTTCCATCTATATCTTGTGGTTTTCCACTCTTCTTAACCCACTTTCTTTTATTATTATCATTACCTTTCCAATCTTTCTTAGTCCTAGACCTGCACTTGGATTTCTTATAACATGGCTTTATCTTTCTGATGGCTTCCTCCAATGATATAAGCTCATCAAACTCAATTCTATCTTTGAATGATACCAACAACCCACTGATGAATCTCTGAATCTTTACTTTATCCTCCTTAAGATAAGACACATAAAAAAATCCAAGAATCTGCTAGTATACTCTTCATTAGTCATAGATCCCATCTTCAACTCATAGAATTCCTTTGCCTTGTCATCCTAGTATTTTTCAGATATGCACTTCTTCCTGAAAAGTCTCTTGAACTCACTCCAATTCAACTCATCTTCTCGAATGCCTCTAACATTGTCCACATCTTCCCACTAAATTTTTACTCTTCCTTTAAGACTGAAATTAGCTATCCTATCTTTGATATTCTTTGAGTATTCATGCAAGTGGAAGAACTTATTCATCCCAAGAAACCAAGCTTCTCCACCGTGTGACTTGTTTATTTCTCCATCAAATGTCGGAGGATTTTCTTTCTTGAACTCCTCTGGAAAGTACTTCTTCTCACTCCTATACAGATGGTGATGGTGATGATGATGTTGTCTCTTTGAACCAGAACTAGAATAAAACCCACATCATTACCCATCATGTCAGGTGTATCCAAGAACCCACCATCTCTGACTATATAATACTTGTTAAACTTGTATCCCAACAAAGACTTGTTGTCATATACCCCATTGGTCCTTTCCTCCTGTCCATGATTGATCTTAAGCGATCCTTGTCTCTGCAAATCCGATAGACTCTAAAAAATCATTGCATTAACCTCTGCTTGCTTCTTCTGTGCCCTATCAAGAATATCATGTGTCTGAATGATCTTGTCATTATCTCCCTTACAACTCCTGATCTCTGCTTTAAAACTTCTCAAAATATATGTTATGTCAGGGGAGTACTCATTACCATGTTGCTCATCTGATCTGCAAGGAGAATCACGTGAATTGTAGTCCACCATTTTTCTTGTCATCTTTGATATTCTACTGCCTACAAACATATGATGTCATATAAACCAAACATAAACATAATCAACATACCTAAGTGAAGTTCAGGGGAGGCTATCTCGTCTACAAGATCAATCTGGATTAACACATCATATATATATATATAATGAATTCAACATATCAATCATCTCAACATAGACATCATCAACCTCTACATGACAACACTACTTACAATAATGAAAAAAACAATGGATGCATAATGAACACATACAAAACTAACATGCATGCATGAAAAACAAATTCCACCCATCCAGTCTGTTGATGGTGCTGGACCCGGCAGTGGGTCGTACAATAATGCCTTGGCTGCGATTTCGCACAGAGGTAAGTAAGATGTATCTGTTGGTAGCAAGGGTGTGATGGATGCAACAAGCCAAGGAAGGTGCATGAGAGGTTCAAACACACGCGGGTTGAGATGAGTGCGCCCCTTGGAAACTTGTGATAACATGGAGTTAAGAAGAGAACCCACGAGCAAAGATGCACCACAACAAGGAAGGAAAGTTATCTAGCAATCCAAAGTGAAGGTTAAACCAACAACACGTTTTAGAAAGATTTGTGCATACTTATACAAAATAGTTCATACATGCATGTGTAAGAAAACAAATACATATATCATTTAGAGTAAACCAGATAGCATAGAACACAATACAAAATATGCATGCACTGTGTTGGCTCTATTATATTAAGAGGTGTAAGTTATAGTCATACAATACATCCATGTCCAGCCACTAGTTTCGATAGCAGAATGTTACAGCCACAACCGCCTGCTCCTCCAAATAGATATACTAGCTTTGCGCAGTGGAGAAGCCAAGGATCATTACAATATTGTCCAAGCTCTCTATAAGAAAGTCATATCGGAAGCTTGGGTTATTAAAAGTATTTACAATGATTTATGAGGTTCTATTTATAGAAAAGGGTGGGGTGACCCTTGACATTCCCCTTTGTGACAGTTCATCTACCCTCATGACTCTTCATCTACTCTATGATTGTTACATCCAACTATCGACACTCGAACTTCCACTTGACAAGACATTACATTACAATGCACATGTGCTCATGTGAGACAAAATGGCTTGAGCAAGCCATGCAACACATCACTGACACTTGGTCCGTTGTGGTGAGACCAACTCTTTGGCATTCTTGCGATGGTGAAGGTGGTGAGTTGATGCCAAGCTTGGTCGTCCGTGATGGTGTGCATGCGCTCCATGGTGACATCTTGCTGAAGCGAACTCTTGCCTCCATTGCATTTGGGTGCATTGGTGTGGCTCCTCCATCCAACTCGTCTGCCAACACGTGCATGGTCTTCTTGGGTGCCACCAAACCGGCAACACACTTATGCATAGTGTCCGTGCTGATCTTCCAATGTGTGCTGGTGGTCATGCACATCTACTATCAATGGCATGTTTAGCTCCAACCGGACTTTATTCTTGTCTTTGCCTCGGTGAGTGCATTGAATGGGTTGATCGCATGCGTGCGCATAATGACATGCATTCTGCTGAATTCCCTTACATGCGATCAACAACACTTCTCACCATGTTTGCTTTGTGCAAGTTGCTGGGATGGATATTTAACTTGTATGGGAATAGTTTCATCCGTGAGTGCATGTTGCGCCCGCTGTTGTACCTGTTCCTGCTGCCACTCATTTTCTTGTCTATGCAACTCCTGTTCTTCCTTGAGTTTCCACTTCAGCACATGCAACTCCTTCTTTGTTCCATTCTCTATCTTCGCATGATATTCATGTCGTGCCATCACCTCATAGCCTGAGTCTCCAAAGTTTCTTTCATCACAAGTGGATCTTCTTGAGCTTGCAAATTTGTTTTGCCTCTGTGTTGTCAACACCCTTCCTCTTGTGTTCATTGCATATGGTATCCTGCCTTCAGTTGCTGTTCATGGTGATGCTTGTTGTGATGTTGTTGCCATCATATCTTGATTTCCTTGTCTATGAATGACTTGATGTCTTCGTGGGTAGGCAAGTCCATAGACCCTTGATCGACTGCATCCCGAAGTGTGCTCTGAACAATGTCTTCAACTATGCTCTCATGGAAACCATTGTACCTATACTACTGAGAGGCAGATGAACACCTACTATACCTGGAGACATGGAAACACTCATGGAAAGAAATCTGTCAGTCAAAAACCAAAATGAACTTGAGAACTAACGTGCAACTTACCTGTGTGACTGATCATGAAGGTTACACAGTTTCTGCTGGGAGTTCAGGAGACTGACTGCCAATGTTGCACAAGGACAGTTTGGGCTGTGAGGAGGTTGAATGACTGCTGGAACTAAGAAATGTATAGTCCAACCTAGCTACTGACTACTGGAATTATGCAATGCACAATCTTAGCTACCAATCGTTGCAGGTTCAATGACTGCATTGTGCAATTTTATGAGCCAACAATCACTATCCCTTAGAATTGCGCAATGCAAGATTGGAGGATAGTCACTGGGCAGAAATGCACATTTCCTGAGGGGAAGATAGGGCCTTCCCTCTCGGGATTGCACAATGCTATATTGGTAAGGCAGAGTTCGGGCCAAGGCTACCCAGATCCACTGACGGGCAACTGAAAACGAATGTGAATGTGAATGCATGGCGATATTGAGTGTAAGCATAAGTGAATGATCGTGCATGAAAATAATGGATGAAAGATTCAGAAAATAGAACAAGATGCAAGTGGGTGAGGCGAGGTCACCGAATTGATGACTATTCGTGAAAAATAGTTCCATCCATGCGACAATAGTGAGATTTAATGAGAACTGAAACGGTGCTAGTACAAGCTAGTATGTATAAAAATGACATCAAGCGCTCACTGAAATAAAGAAGAAAACATTCATACGAAGCGAAACACAAAAAGCACCAGAAATGCAACACAAGACATGAAAAGTGGGCTTACCCCAAAATAACTGAGCTGAATGTGCCAATGACTCCTAGATGCAATGTGGGATGCCAGAGCTACAAGGTTGATGCAAGGAATGAGCTCTACAGTGTCTGGTTCATAAGTTTTGATAAAATCGAAGATGTGACGCGCATGCCACAAATATAGGAAGAGCGACACTTGGTGGGAGGTTTCTGAAATGATCTTTGCATGCAACCTATAGCTGCTAAAAGTAGATCCTTGAATCAAGGGATGGATTTGTATGCTACCTTGGGAGAAGTAGCCCATGCATGCAAATCATTTTTTCTTGGTCCTGGAGGGAACCGGTCAACTCAGCTGCACATGCAACAGTCTGCTCAACTGTTGGGAGAAAATGCGCATTTCTGGAAGGGAACTGGGCTGGCTGCCCATAAGATTTACACAATTTCTGGGCAGAGCAGTTGATTGCTACCAAGGATTGTGCAAATTCTGGGCTGAGCAGCCATGCTGGGAAGAATTGTGCAATTTTGGAGCCCAACAAGCTGCCAAACAGAATTGCGCAATTTCTAGAGGGAAGGTCGGTTTCCCTCTAGCATTGCACAATTTATTGAGGGAGTTTCTCAACCTACAGCTGGACCAAGTCTGGAGGAATAACCTATGAGGGGAATGCAACAAGCTCTAATGGACAGGCTATCATTCTGTAAGAAAATCACTGAAGCTTGTGTACTTGATGAAGAAAGACATGCTGCTGTGAAAGGTTGGTAGGGAGGCTCCAAAACGAAGCTAAGGAAAAATTTTGGAGGGTGGTTGTAGCCACTACAACACATTGTGATGCACTGGTAGAACTCTAGCTCGCTGGATGGATCTTGTTTGTGAAAAGCAAGTCTAACACCTCTGGAAGTATTGTTCAGTTCTCAGTTTGTCTTGGTTTCCACACTTTCTTGATTGTAATATGTAGCATCTGCCAAGCTCTTGGTCGATTGAAACACATTCCAAGCCAAGTCAACAAAGTTGTTTCGATTGGGATTGAGGGGTATATTAGTGCACAAGCAGTATAGTTGTAAGAGTCTTAGTTTCATCTCTAGTGTTGCTCCACTACTAGAAGGCTTGGACAATACCCCGACGGAGTCACATAGGAACACAAGCATGGATTCACTACCAGCGAGCCTGGTCAGTACCCCGACGGAGTTACTTGCATCACCATTCTGTGAAGAAAACCTTTCTCTTCTTTCGCCTTATTCATTTTTCATTTTTTCATAACTGTGCATAGCACTTATTCATTTCAGACACAGAAGTGGGATCTCGACTTATTGAGAGCATAAGAGGTTGTTCAAGCAAAGACATAGTTTATTATATCTCTGACATGCCTGTTAAGGTTTTCCCCCTCACCTTACTCTACTTGACTCATCTAAAAAGGGTTAACCCAAAAACAACCGACTAGAGAAGGTGACACTAGTTAGCGTGCAAAAGTTGTGTTTTCACCAAGGTTCACTTCGGACAATACGTTTTTTCCTTCGACGTATCATGGAAAGATGGTAACAAGTTCTTCATACAGAGGTAGGATGACAGATAACCAAGTAGTGATAGCTGCACAAGAACTCTTGTACTTTACCTAGCTTGTTTCAAGAGTCATACATGGTTTCATGCAAAACTAACCTACGAACAAAACAAGAAAACAAACAAACAAAAAAGAAAAGCTGAAGCGGAAGAAAAAGTGAAAGCAAAGTGAGTAAGGAAAAAAGCAAGCAAACAAAAAAACAAACAAAGTAAGTAAGAAAACAAGCATGAAAGCAAACTGACTGAAAGCAAACACAACTCCTACTCCTAAGCTAACGGTGCATGGGCCTGATCACGTGAAGTGATATTTCTAATGTAGCCATTGGTGCATTGGTTGACCCATGTTGGTGAAGGCTTGGTCCGTGAGCAACCCAGTTGTGTGAACCAACAAGCAAGAAAGATATAATAATGAAGACATACACAGTCCGAGCTTACAAGCATCCATAGAAATTTTTTTGAGTGAAAGTGCATGACATGCAGTCTGTGGACATACCATGATGCTATGTGACACTACGTGCAGATGTTAAGCATACACGCACTCTTGACTATGATATGGAAGCATATGTGAGGAAGGTAGATCACTTACGTTGTGCAAGTGTGCTTGCTTAGTAAGATTCCTTCAATGCATGAGCAATGGGATCATGTAGTTCGAGTGGAGGAAGTGATATATGAGTGTTAGATTGATCTTCAATGCGTATAGATGAGTGATGAGAAGCCTTGCATGTTTGAACAATTTCCTGATCAGAAGTGAAACCAACCTCAAGACAGTGAGGGCTTGACATAACCATCAGCTCGGGTTGAAGTGCCTCGACAATCTGGGGGGTTTCGTCTTCATTGATTAGGTGAAGAGATCACGACAACTAAGATCAGAAAATGCAGGATGTTGATTGGCATCCTCATGATTCGATGAATTGTACAAAGGGGTAGATGAGAAGCAAGAATGTTCATCATCTGTGTTTCTGGAAAAGATAGATGAAAAATCAAGTGGATGTTCAAATAAGGATCGATCCTCTCCATTGTCAGATGATGGACTGACATCCGGTATGTCCTGCGAATGGTCAACAATGGGTGCTTCCCTGGATGGAGATACACTTGAAAAATCAGGGATGGTAGGATCACCAAGTAGGTAAGGAAAAAACAGAGGAGGTATGGATAGACAGGGATGTTCCTCTACTGCCAGTGGATGCTCAAGCTCCCAGTCATACTTTTCATGAATGTTAGCACATGTTGATTGTGCAACACCAACTCCATTTATAGATCGATCCTTGTTCAAAATAGGTGTAGATTACGGAATGGAAGAACACAAGACAATGTCATCCAGAGGATTATCCCAGTGTGCATGCTCTCCCACATCACTTTGCGATGGTGGAGCTGTTTGATGAGGGGACAACAGACAATCACTTGTGACAGTGACCTTGTCCATCTGTGATTGCATAAATCCATCACTGAAGTATGTTGAGAGGGGTTTAAGCTTGAAATTATTCTTGGGATTGACATATTGGACAAGGCAGTGTTTGAATCTGTCCATGAGATACTGAAATTTCATCTGAATTTTCAGGTTTTCAAACATGAATAAACAGAATTGCTTCGAAAACTCTACAAGTGATTCATGCAGGGCCTTCTGTTGTTTTAACAATTTTTTATCAAGCACTTCAGGATCAAAATGGTGGAAAACATATTTGATTAGATCACTGAACTGCTTGAATGAGTGCATAGAGTTATGAGGTAGTGTGTCACACCATTGTGATGGGTGGTCGCGAAATGTGTGTGCGAGCAGCGAACATACCTCTATTTCATTAAAATATTCCATGCCCTGCATGAGTGCATGGAAGTCATCTAAGTGCTCAGGCTAAGCCACTTCACCTTCACCATCATACGTGAGTTGTGATAGGTGATCCTAGAAATCCCTCTCGACATCAAATATATGTCCATTGGAAAGACAGTTTAGAGGGAGAACTATAACAAACTCCATGATAGATTTGTGAAGATTCACAATATATGATGAGGGCTCAGCTTCTCATCTAGCCCTCCTTCTAGCGCCAAAATGTTGACGTACTGGACCCATCAACATGTAAGGGGATCTCCCCGGTAAGAAGTCCCAATTAGACCTCAAACCGTTTGGTGTAGGAGTCCTAGCTGTGGGTCGTACGATAATGCCTTGACCGTGATTTCACATAAAAGCAAGTAAGATGTCTTTGTTGGTAGCAAGGGTGTGACAGTTGCAACAAGCCAAGGAAGCTGCATGAGAGGTTCAAACACACGGGGGTTGAGATGAGTGCGCCCCTTGGAAACCTGTGATAGCACGGAGTTAAGAAATGAACACACGAGCAAAGATGCACCACAACATGGAAGGAAAGTTAGCTAGCAATCCAAAGTGATGGTTAAACCAACAACATGTTTCAGAAAGATTCACACATACTTATACATAATAGTCCATACATGCATGTGTAAGCAATCAAATACATATATCATTTAGAGTAAACTAGATAACATAGAATACAATACAACACATGCATGAAACGTGCTAGCTATGTTATATTAAGAAGTGTAAGTTCCAGTCATACAATACATCCATGTCCAACCACTAGTTCTGATAACAGAACATTACAACCACAACCGCTTGCTCCTCTAAAGAGATATACTAGTTATGTGCAGTGGAGAAGCCAAGGCTCATTACAATACTATCCAAACTCTCTCTAAGATAATCCTATCGGAAGCTTGGCTGACCAAAAGCCTTTACAATGAGTTATGAGGTTCTATTTATAGCAAAGGGTGGGGTGACCCTTGACATTCCCCTTTGTGATAGTTCATCTACCCTCATGACTCTTCATCTACTCTATGACTGTTACATTCAACTATTGACACTCAAACTTCCACTTGACAAGACGTTACATCACAATGCACATGTGCTCGTGTGAGACAAAATGGCTTGAACAAGCCATGCAACACATCATTGACACTCGGTCCGTTGTGGTGAGACCAACTCTTTGACATGCTTGTGATGGTGAAGGTGGTGAGCTGATGCTAAGCTTGGTCATCCATGAGGGTGTGAATGCACTCCATGGTGACATCTTGCTGAAGCAAACTCTTGCCTCTGTTGCATCTGGGTGCATTAGTGTGGCTCCTCCATCCAACTCGTCTACCAACATGTGCATGGTCTTCTTGTGTGCGGCCAAACCGGAAACACACTTATGCATAGTGTCTGTGCTGATCTTCCAGTGTGTGTTGGTGGTCATGCACATCAACTGTCAACTGCATGTTCAGCTCCAGTCGGATTTTCTTCTTGTCTTTGCCTCTATGAGTGCATTGAATAGGTTAATCACATGTGTGTGCATAATGACATGCACACTGCTGAATTCCCTTGCATGCGATTAACAACACTGCTCACCATGTCTGCTCCGTGCCAACTATTGGGATGTATCTTTAACTTTTACAGGCACAGTTTCATTTGTGAGTGCATGTTGCTCCTGCTGTTGTACCAATTCCTGTTGCCACTCATTCTCTTGTCTATGCAACTCCTATTCTTCCTTGAGTTGCTGCTTCAACACATGCAACTTTTTATTTTGTTCCATTCTCTGTCTTCGCGCGATCTTCATGTCACGCCATCACCTCATAGCTTGAGTATCCAAAGTTGCTTTCATCACTAGTGGATCTGCTTGAGCTTGTAACTTTGTTCCACCTCTGTGTTGTCAACACCCTTCCTCTTGCGTTTGTTGCATCCGGTATGCTGCCTTCAACTACTGTTCATGGTGATGCTTGTTGTGATGCTACTACCATCATATCTTGATGTCCTTGTCTACGAATGACTTGATGTCTTCATGGGTAGGCAAGTCCATAGACCCTTGATCGACTGCATCCCCAAGTGTGCTCTGAACGGTGTCTTCGACTCTGCTCTCCTGGAAACCATTGTACTTGTACTACTGAGAGGTAGATGAACACCTACTATACTTGGAGACATGGAAACACTCATGGAAAACAATCTGTTAGCCGAAAACCAAAATGAACTTGAGAATTGACTTCCAACATACCTGTGTGACTGATCATGAAGGTTGCGCAATTTCTGTCGGGAGGTCGGGAGACTGACTGCCACGAGTGCGCAAGGCATATTCTGGGTTGTGAGGATCTTGTTTGACTTATGGAACTGAGGAATACATAGTCCATCCTGGCTGTTGACTGTTGAAATTGCACAATGGACAATCTCAGCTGGCAATGGGTGCAGGCTCAGTGACTGCATTGCACAATTTTTTGGGCCAACAGTCATTGTCCCTTAGAATTGCACAATGAAATACTAGAGGATAGTCACTGGGCAGAAATGTGAATTTCTTGAGGGGAAGACAAAGTATTTCCTCTCAGGATTGCGCAATGCAGTCTTGGTGAGGCAAAGTTCGGGCTAAGGCTACCCAGTCCCGTCGATGGGCAACTGAAAGAAAATGTGAATGTGAATGCATGGCGATACTGAGAGTAAGTATACGTGAATGATCATGCATGAAAATAGTGGATAAAAATTCAAAAAATAGAACAACATGCATGTGGGTGAGGCAAGTTGCTGAATTGGCAACCGTTCATGAAAAACAGTTTCATCCATGTGAAAATAGTGAGATGTTAACGAAAACTGAAATGGTGCTAGTATAAGCTAGTATGTATCAAAATGACAGAAAGCGCTCATTGAAATCAAGCAAACAACATTCATATGAAATGAAACACAAAAAGCGCCATAAATGCAACACAAGACATGAAAAGAGGGCTTACCCCAAAATAGCTGAGTTGAATGTGCCAACGACTCCTAGATGCAATGTGGGATGCCAGAGCTGCAAGGTTGATGTGAGGAATGAGCTCTGCAGTGTCTGGTTCATGAGTTTTGATAAAATTGAAGATGTGACGTGCATGCCACAAATCTAGGAAGAGCAAAACTTAGTGGGAGGTTTATGAAATGATCCTTGCATGCAACCTCTAGTTGCTAAAAGTAGATACTTGAATCAAGGGATGCCTTTGCATGCTACCTTGGGAGAAGCAGTCCATGCATGCAAATCAGTTTTGCGCGATCCTGGAGGGAACCAGTCAAATCAGTTACACATGCAACAGTCTGCTCAACTGTTGGGAGAAAATGCGCATTTCTGGAAGGGAGCTGGGTTGGTTGCCCCGAAGATTTGTGCAATTTTTGGGAAAAGTAGCTGATTGCTGCCCAAGATTGCGCAAATTCTGGGCTGAGCAACCATGCTAGGAAGAATTGCGCAATTTTTTGGATGAAGCATGACTAGAAGAATTGCGCAAATCTAGAGCCTAGTAGGCTTCTAGACAAAATTGCACAATTTCTTGAGGGAGTTGCTCAACCTGCAGCTGGACCAAGTCCGAAGGAACAACCTATGAGGGGAATGCAATAAGCTCTGATGAACAGGTTTTCATTCTACAAGAAAATCACTGAAGCTTGTGTACTTGACGAAGCAAGACACGCTGTTGTGAAAGGTTGGTAGGGAGGCTCCAAAACAAAGCTAAGGAAAAATTTTGGAGGGTGGTTGTAGCCGCTACAACACTGTCCAAGTGTTTAATGTAAGGGCTTTGATACCATTCTGTAACCACCCCTCCCACATTTACCCAGTTTCACTAGCATGCCAAGGAAAACATGAGAGGAGCCACTATGACATTAACCTGACCTCCTAGGTTCCATTAAGTAAGTGGAGCTGACCACCGAAGATAAACTGATATCGTTGTTAGAAAATTATATATTACAGAGCAATGGAACGCATAAAATATTGCAGAAATATAAACACAGAAAACACATAAAACAAGAGAGACACAGATATACGTGGTTCACCAAGTTTGGGCTACGTCCACGCAGAAACAACTAGTCCTACCTTTTATATTATCCAACAAACTTTAAAGAGATACAACCTACAACAGATTTGCTATAACACCCTCTTCGCTCTCAATCTCCTCTCTCTTCCTCACTCAAAATATAGATCTGTATAGACGTAATACAATTCCCTCATATATAGTGAGGGGTTGCCTTCTAGGGAAAAAACCCTAAACTAAACATAACTTCTATTGTCAGATTATCCGCCTAATGAACGGCCTAGATTGACTAGAAATTACTAGACTTTTACAAGGCAAGTTTACATCTATTTTTTAGCTTCGGAGGCATTACCCCCGAACCCCCGCCGAGGGACCGCTGGCCCTTGGACCCCCCAGCTGGGGGGGGATTAGCCCCCTCGCACCCCCTTGCGTGGAGGGGTGTACAATCTTCCTGGGGTATACATCCGGCTGAGACCTTTGAATACATAAGATAATCAGGCTCCACACCCAACAATCTCATAACATTATACATGGGATACAAGTCACTCAGAGGTTGAGTAACCACCTCAGGTGGCCAATACCTGAGCTGGACACCCTTTCTTTGACTTGTGTCCTCAACCGCTCCCATAATAAGGCATCCATGCAGTTGGGAGTCTCCAACCACATGCACAAGCCTACATCCATGCGACTGTAGTGAAAATTTCTCAATTAGGAGCATATGGTCCTGATATTTGAGCCTAGATTCCACGTCTGCCTCTAGAACACTACCCATAACTTCTTGTAACTTCTCATAATCAATAATGACATGACAACAATGCTAGACATGCAAGTTTGAAGGCAGAAGTTGACCTAGACTTTCGAGAACATGACAAGAATTTCATCAAACATATTGCAAACAAGTAAGCTACAGGTTATAAATGCATATCTGATTATAGAATTATGAGATTCATCTTAGAATCACCGAGAAGGCCCTATTCCCTCTCCACATAGCTGCAATACCACAAATTAGTCCATACATTCATCACTCATCAATAGCTAAACATTTCATGACAAGAGCCATAGAAGATACACATCATATGAGCAACATTTAACTAGAAAGTAACTACCATATAAACCATGGAAACTCAGCCATAATATCACCAACAAATTGCCAATAAATATGCATGAATCATAATGGAAGAATAATTGTTATTAGCATAGGAAAATACTAACCAAATCTAGGACTTCCACGTACCAACCAACCATAGATTCGGCTGAACCAAATCTCTCTTTCACCTAATCACCCTTGCACCATATTCCAAGCATGAATGTGGTATACCATGGAATAAACCAAACAAAACCAACGTAGGGCTCCCAGAGGCCAAAGCACCTCAAACCTAAACCAATGATTCCACCTCATGGTCAGAAATCACTAACACCAACCATATTGTTCTCTACCCAAGTTGTCCAGGGATCTAGGAACTAGTAACTCAACCCATAGCCTTCCAGGGCTTCGGAGCATTTTCCTGACCTAGCTCTAGGCCTAGTAACTCAACCCACCAAGGGTTCCAAAGCATTTATCCAACCTAGGCTCCAGGACTAGTAACTCAACCCAAGATGTTCCAAGGCTTCTAGAGTGTTTGTTCCAACCCACAACCACTAGAAATTACAAGCACCAATCATAAAAATAAATCAATGGAAAAGAAACCCACAACATCATGGCTAACTAGGAAATGACAAGGCTAGGGAAAACCACTATCAATCCATGCAATCCTCCATGCCAATGAAATATCATAACCATATAATAACATGCATATACCATGCATCCATAAATCAATAAGGAGATCATACATGCATCCTGTTACCTACAAAGCAATCCCACTTTAGTTGTTGATCCTGCTATCCCCTTGTGCTTTCTTGCTTGCTTTGCCTTCTTTCTCCAAATCCAATGTATACCAAAATCCTCCAAGAGTGCTTCAAGAAAACTCTAAGAAAATCTTGCAAGAGTATGAGAGAATGAGAGAGTAGAGAGGGAGTTCCAAAACTGAACTGACAAAAGCTATGAACTAATCTTCAGAAACTTTTTTATTATTGAGGCCTCTATTTTCTTCATTTTCCTCGATTTTTCATTAAATTTTCCTCCCTTGAAATTATATGACCTTTTACCTTCCTTTTCTCCTATTTTCCATTATTTTCATAAATATAATGCCAATTAATGTCTCTTTGCGTTTTCCAATGTCTTTTCTAATTTCCATTTCCATTTATTAATCACCAATGATGCCCATCACTATGTTTTTCCCTACATTCAGCTTGGAATACGTGTCTTGTGGCCTTGGTTATTATTTTTATTTATTTACATAGGAAATCAACCTGGGGCTGTTACAATTTGGCTAATCATAATGATCCTATATTTAGAGGGTATGTTTTTATCCTTACATATAGGCACAACAAGGATTTGCATCTAAGGTTTAGGGAAGCCTTGTTTCACTAATAGATTGAGGAGTTTGTGTATATGAGGCATGAGGACAAACCTTCCCATTTTGAAAATTTTAGCTTGATAGCCTTTAATATCCATAGATTTCCCATTAATGAGTTGCTTAATCCCAAACTCAACGTATTAGAAAGAAAACATATCCTCCTTTATAGGAGTGTTCAATATGGTCCCCACGAAGTTAGGAGAATCATACATATTCTTAAGATATATATCCTAGTTATTTAAGGGGGCAAATTATTTTCTTTTGTTTTACGAAAAATAATTTTCCTCCAAAGCTTTTCGAGCCCAACTTTAGAAAGGCGAAGAATATGTTTGTGCCTCTTATTTATATAGGATCTTTTCTTCCTTTGGATAAGAGATTTGTACATATTTATTTTTTCAAGCTTTATGATTTCTTTAGGAGCATCTCTAATCGATTTCCTACAAATTTTACAATAATTATCATACCAAGGGTTGGAATTTCTATCATTCTTTTTATAATATATCTTGGTAGATAACTTGTGTAGATTTTCCCACTGTATATCACCTGGTAATGCAATGTAATAAGCAAAACACTTGATCTACTTCTACAAACAATTGAGCGGAAGCTTAATCAAACATGAGCAACATCAAACATGAATAGATATAACTGAGAATGAGAAGTAATCAACCATAACATAGAAGATATATCACTGGGGAAAGCACCAGCCTAAAACCCCAACTCTATATTATCATACAAGTGGAAATCTTGTTCAAGTTACAAAAAGAATCAACTCTCAAGCTATCCTACTCTCTCTGCAATCAAACAATTTAGCTCATAGACTCAATAGACATAGAATATATCTTCCTCAAGCCCTCCAAGCCTCCTATTTCCTTGCGCAGTTTTGATTGGGGTCCAATGATATCACATGTGTGAATTGGCCACATCACACTCACCGTAACCTTAGTTCCAACTGCACAACCCTTAAGGATTAGTATTCCTTCTGCATGCAAGGAATATTCACCAAGGAATATCCTAGCAACTGATAGTACACTGTCCCTCCATCTGATCTCAACTGGGTCTTTCACTGAACTAACATGCATGAGTTATCCATGAGTGAATCTTCAGTTATTTGAAATACAATAGTTACATGCATGCAAACACTAACTAACTGAACGCTCTTTAATTTAACAAACTATTAAATTAATCGAACTGGACTTGACTCAGTTAACTGAGCCAACTAATTACAACTCAATATTACAACTCACTCTTATCTCTTTAACTGATGGATAAATCCCTCAATCAAAGGAGAAACTATTGCATGTCCTCACATAGACTTCAAGTTCATAATTCCTTAACTAATTAACTCAAGTGAATTGATTAATCAATTTACAAACTGGTGTTAATATCAAATTCGAATTTTACTTCCTATGTTTAGTCCAAGGTCTGACTAAAATAAGAAGGGATCTCAAAATGCTATTTTTAGAAAAACTATTTTAGCACTTTCACTTTTCACCCATTGTAGCTAATATCTCCAATGGCTAAACTGCTATTTATAACCCAACTATTTATAGCAGTGCTATTTTTAGCATTTCTTGTTGCACATTTCAACAACTTGTTAATGGTGGTGGAAATGGTTGTAGCAAAGATGATATATACGTGATAAATGTTATCATTATACATTAATAAATCTAAATTCCTATTTAAATACTTTAAAAAGATATCTTTTTTACATTTGTCAAAATGAATGTGCCTTTGACTCTCATAATTCTCTTGCATGCGGATGGTGTGTATGTTAAGGTTATAGTTAAGGTGTTAGAATCAGGTTCATTGTCATTTAGGAGGTCAACATTTAGAATACGGTTGGGAACATGGATATTAGATATATCATAATCCATAACACTACTTCCAAACCCATGAATATAATTCATTTGGTTGGGGGTTGGCCACTTATTAATTTCGTTACAAATTATCAAGTCTTGGGAACTATAGAGCTTGATTAGCTTGGTACCAAATAAGTTCTTGGTTGTGTCTTAAAAATTTCTTTTCAATCTACTAGCTAAGTCAAAATCCTCAATTAGCTAGAGGGGATTAGGGTGAGAGTTATTATTGAGGAGAGTAGCTTGGTTAGTAGTGATTCTAGCATTGAAGTCCCCTAACAAGAGGATATTACCTTCATTCCTTAGACTATGAATACCCTGTTCTAAGGTATTGAAGGGGCAGTTCTTATCTAGGTTATTTTTCTTATGGGAGGTTAAGTTGATTGATTATAAAATGAATATGTATTTATTTGATTATTTTTAATGAAATATATTATGTAAATATATATATAAATAATAAATATCAATACAAATGTAAATTAGTTTTTAAGATTTTAAAATCTTTTGTCCAACCTATTTCATACATCACTGATTTAAAATTATTTTTGGATTTTAAAAACATTTTATATCAAGATAATTTTGTTTTAAGTAATTGTTATACAAAGGGGCAATTAAGAATAATTTTGTATGCGTAGCTATAAGGTGTGAAATGAACTTGAAAATTTAAAAGGACAAGGTTAATACAATGCTTAATAAGTTTAAGTAGTTATCTTACTCATTTAAGTTATTCATTTTCATGAATGAGAATTATTTGTGTCCTCATTTTAAACTTCCTTTGAAAGATGTTTTTCAATCAATTCATCATAATTATTTGTGGCATAGACTAACTACAATGCCCCATTTTCAAGTGGGTTAAAAAAAAAAATTAGTGATTTTTTTGCTACGCAATTAGACCTCTTCCGTCCTCCCTAGAATTTATTATCTTTAATAACTACATAAGCCAACCTAAATTATGTAAGCAACTAAAATAGAAGTAGCACTAGAGACAAAAGATCCTCTAATTAAAGAGTAAAAGATGAATCAAGTGATAAGCTCAATTGTCTTCCTGCAAGAAATGAAGGTGGTCATGTGAGTGTAGTATATATTCATGATTTTAATTTCAATTTTGATTTATAAGTAGGAGAATGAACTACATGAATTCATCTTACATTTGTTCCTTCATTTGTTTATGTTTTCCTTCATTTGCTATGATTTTGTTTCTCTATTCCTTTAGTATTATTGGTGTTTCTAGTTAATTAACTTTAACATTTGAAAGATGATTCAATGTACCAAGTGCTAGATTATTAACTAGGTTATTCAACAAATGCATCAATGTACTAGTTGAAGGGGATATGATGTTGGGAAAAACTTCAATGTGGTGGGTGACATGGGATATGGTACTAGGTACTGTATTGTCAAATAGGTTATGCCACAAATGCTTTAATATACTAGGTGAAGCGGTTATTATATTGGGTGATGCTTCAATGTATTGGGTGAATGGGGATATGGTACTAAAAAATGCTTCAATGTACTGGGTGAAGGTAGATGTGGTATTAGGAAAATGGATATCCATCATTGTTAGACTAGACTATGTTTTAAGCACAAATATTAAGCAAAAACACTTAATACTTGTGAACAAAAGCTAGCCATATTCCAACATTAATCTATTTTGTTGAGAAAAGAGTTTAAATACATAATTTATTTCGTAAGTTTAAACACATGGATATCCCCTTTTCCTCAATATGAAGCCTTATTGAGGCCAAATAAGGCCTCAAAGTTTGTGATTTGTCAAATAAAATTGTTGTAATTATTTTAGAGGGTGTAGACTAAAATCTTAGATGTAATCTCTCAATTTACAATCCAAAATAATGCAAAGTAGAAAAATCGATTACTAATTATCCAACGCAGTGGATGGTAAGGGCTAAAATAAAAAGATACATTAATCAAATGTTTACAAGGTTTTTCCATATTTATGATGATATCATGGGAAAATATTTATTCATTCCATATTTATGATGATATCACGGAAAAATATTTATTCATAAAAATACTAAAATTATGGCAATGATGGCATTAATGATATGATAGATTCCATTGTTATGTACTAACTATAATACAATAAAGGATCCCACAATTATATAGTATATATAATAGGTATAATATGTCACATATAGTAAAATCTTATTTAGGGAAATATTTAAACTACTTTGGGTTTGATTTCTACATAGATATAATATGTCTTATGGGTCCCAGCGTAAAGGCAACAAACGCTATTGTAAATGGCATGTTTTTTTTTTGGGCTATATTCCATCACACGAATCAAAGTTTCTAAACTAAAGTTCAGCCTCATATTTCATTCAACATTTTTGATAACCAATAAAATGCTTTGAGGTCTTATTTGGCTTCATATAGAAGCAAGAGATGAGATAAAAAAAAAATAGTGAATATTTGATTTCAGACGTAGTTAACAAATATATTTTTATAGTAGATATATCATGA
Organism: Pinus taeda; assembly: GCA_000404065.3. Lineage (NCBI taxonomy): Eukaryota > Viridiplantae > Streptophyta > Pinopsida > Pinales > Pinaceae > Pinus > Pinus taeda. The sequence goes on along the minus strand of APFE030645013.1, from coordinate 6,898 downwards.
GGTGGATTAATGTTAAGTTTCACATTTAGAACTAATTACAAACCTTAAATGTTTTAGGGTGTATGGTCCATAGCCCATATTTTTTAGATAATATATTGTGATGTCCAATTTATATGCTAGGTTTATTAAAACATGTTAAGTGTTTGGTTATAACTAGCCTACAATATCTCTAAAGTTATTAGTCCTTGTTTTTGGCAGTGTAGAGACTATAGCGATCGATAAGCCTTGATCGAGCATTAATGAATTTTGACCAACAACTGTATTCAATGTTTTAAAATAAATATTCGATCAATCAATATTTTATCCAATATTTTAGATTCGACATCTTATTGTAGATAAAACAATATGATTTTATTAAAACAAAGGATAATAAATTTTAAGCCTCAATTCAATGCATTTTAATGCTAGTTTCGATTTAGCATTTTAATACATTTTAATTGCCCTCTTCACTTGGGTTCAAATGGCGACATGATGAGTTGCTGTTACGCAACATATGTAAGTCTCTTGCTGGGTTGCTGTCATTGTGACGCAACAGATTGTACGGATATATCAGTTGTACAGATATGTAATAATTGTAATATAAAGCTTCTTCTACGGGGATTATCCCCTTTTAAAATAATACATATCATATGTAATAAACTGCATATGTAAAGCCACCATAATACATATCATATCCAATATGTAAAGCCACTGCCAACCCACATCGCCAGTTGTGCAGCCCACAGCTTCGTGGCAAGCTGCATGCAACTTCTTCTTCAACCCACATCGCCAGCCTACAACTTCACGGCAAGCTACACTATTAAACCGCATATGTAAAGCCACCATAATACATATCATATCCAATATGTAAAGCCATTGCCAACCCACATTGCCAACTGTGCAACCCACAACTTCGTGGCAAGCTACATGCAACTTCTTCTTCAACCCACATTGCCAGCCCACAGCTTCACGACAAGCTACATGCAACTTCTTCTTCATTTGAAGGAAGTGAAATTGTTTCCTATCATTCTCAAATGGGTAGGTTTGAGATAGCAAAGGGAAACAACAAGCATAGGGCATTTGTACAACAAACCTGAGAAACCAAGATGCTTCTTTGTCCATTGAATTAGGGTGTGGAATTCTACCTACATATCTTACGAATGTGCATGCTATGGTTCATGGAGGTGTTGTCCATTGAATTAGGCTGCAAAATTCTACCTACAGATCTTACGATCTTACGAATGTGCTATGGTTCATGGAGATGCTGCTTCTTGGGTACCTATTTGCGAATTGCATCAAAAAGGAAAATTTTTATTATTCAGTAATAACTATAAATTTTCTCCCTCCCTAAATTTTTAAGATCTGAATGTTTCTCTGCAAATATAATTTTATGATTCATCTGTACATTTTATTTCTTCGTGAATTTCTGAGTTCTGTCTGAAAATATAATTTTGTGATTCATTTCTTAGTTCTGTCTGCAAATATAATTTTGTGATTCATTTTTTTTTTTTGTACATTTTCTTTCTCCCTGAATTTCTGAGTTTTGAATGTATGTTTCTGTACATTTTCTTTCTCCCTGAATTTATGAGTTCTGAATGTTTCTTTGTAAATATAAATTTATGAGTTATGTACATTTTCTTTCTCTATGAATTTATGAGTTTTGAGTTTTGAATGTTTCTCTGTAAATATAAATTTGAGTTAAATGTTTCTCTATAAATATAATTCTATGTATTCATTTTTTTTAATTGTTTTTGTGCATTTTCTCCCTAAGTTCTAAATGGTCATGTACTTCTATTTTTTTATTTCATTTTAATCCTGTTGCAAATATATAATAGGTTTGCACTTAGAAAGAGTAAATGGAAAAAATACCTCTAAATGTTTATCCTTGATGTTATCCTTGACGTAGTGTGTCACCTGAATAGTTATAGTAAAAAACAAGGAAGTCTTTATGAAAGGCTTCAATGATTTTTACTCATACTTGTTCGACATAAATAGCCATTGTATACAATTTAGATCCTATAGTTTAGGACTAGAATAAGGAAAACTAATACAATCACAGGAGTCTGTACAACCAATTTTCAGGAGTGATTCTCGTCTATATGTACAACTAGTGGTAGAGACAAATTAGGAACTTGAATTACAGAGAACCAACTTGGAGATAATTGCTCCCAATTGTCAACACTCCCCCTCAAGTTGGTAAGTAGATGTCACTCATGCCAAGTTTGTTGAGACATCCATTAAATGCTTGGTTTGACACTGCTTTGGTTAGCACATCAGCGAGTTGGTCTTGAGATCGAACATGAGGAACTTCAAACAACTTTGCTTCTAGTTTGTCCTTGATAAAATGCCTATCAACCTCAACATGCTTAGTTCGATCATGTTGAATTGGATTATGAGCAATATCACATGCTGCCTTGTTATCACAGTATAACTTCATAGGACCAACTTGTTTCATATGTAAATCCCGCAATAGATTTTTGATCCACAACAATTCACATATTGCCTTAGCCATTCCTCTGTATTCGGCCTTAGCACTGGATCTAGCAACTACCTCTTGTATTTTACTTTGCGAAGTAACCAGATTTTTTCCTACAAAAGTGAAGTAGCCTGATGTAGAATGCCTATCCTCAATTGACCCAACTCAATCAACATCTGTATAACCTTTAACATCCAAGCTATCACCTTTTGTGAATAAAATTCCCTTTCTTGGAGATGACTTCAAATAGCGTAAGATCCGGATGACAACATTCATATGTTCTTCACTTGGGGAGTGCATGAATTGACTGACAACACTTAGTGCATAGGTTAAATCCGGCCAAGTATGTGCAAGATACATTAATCTTCCAACCAATCTCTGATAACGCTCCTTATTAGCAGGAACTTGGTTTGGGTGCACACCTAGCTTCAGATTTTCTTCCATAGGGGTACTAGCTGGACTACATCCTATCATGCCAATTTCCTTCAATAAGTCTAAGACATATGTCCATTGTGACAGAAAAATACCTTTCTTTGATCTTGACACTTCAATTCCAAGGAAATACCTCAATTTCCCAAGATCCTTCATTTCAAACTCACGGGCAAGCTGCTCTTGCAGTGCTTTCCTTTCTTTAGGATCATCTCCAGTTACTATCATATCATCAACGTACACAATGAGGGTTGTGATTCGTTCTCCATTATGTTTCAAGAAGAGAGTGTATCTAAGTTACTTTGCTTGTAACCAATAGACCTCATAAAGCTAGTGAACCTTCCAAACCACGCTCTAGGAGACTGCTTCAAGCCATATAAAGATTTTTTCAATCTACAGACCTGTTTATTGCCTTTAGTCTGTAGCTTACAACCAGGGGGCAACTCCATATATACTTCTTCTTGGAGATCTCCATGCAGAAATGCATTCTTTACATCGAATTGATGCAAAGGCCAGTCAAAATTCATGGCAAGAGATAGTAAAATACGAATTGTATTAATTTTGGCCACTGGTGCGAATGTCTCCATATAATCAATTCCATATGTTTGAGTATATCCCTTGGCAACAAGTCTTGCTTTGAACTGTTCTATGGTTCCATCAGCTTTGTATTTAATGGAGAATACCCACCTACATCCAATAGGTATCTTCCCTTCAGGAAAGTCAACAAATTCCCACGTTGAATTCTTTTGAAGAGACTTCATTTCTTCATTCATCGCCTCCCTCCATCTAGGATCTTTCAAAGCTTCCTGCACACTGTTAGGAATAGCTACAATAGATAACTGATTCACAAATGCCTTACTCTCATTTGACAGTCTATGGTAGGATACATAATTGCTTATGGGATACTTAGATTTGGAGTTGAGAATAGGTTCATAGTTAACTTTGGGTTTCCCTCTTGTGACTGGATTTGGTAACTTTTTTAATTGAGATTCAGATTCAGAGTTTACCTGAGACTCGGGCATGGAATCGGCTGGAGAAGACAATTGGTTTGGTGGTACATCGTGAGAGGAGGAAGACATAGATGGCACTCCCACTTCCATTTGATCTGGAACCTCATTCTCCAAAACTTGCTTCCCATCTGGATAATCACCTCTGTGAGTTATAACATCACCATCACTTGTTTCCAAATGGTCACATTCACCCCTATTGTCCAAATTATCTCCACTTCTAAGATCAAGGTCTAAAGAACGATGCAAAGTCTCCATTTCATCTCTATTCTCCCCTTGAAGTGGAGACGCAGAGGTAGAATAACACATATCATCTTCATGAAAGACCACATCAAGAGTAACATAAATTTTACGAGAAGGGGAGTGATAACACCAACAACCTTTTTGATGCAAGGCATAGCCAACAAAGATGCAGTGAAGGGCACGAGGTTCCAGCTTATTTCTCAAGGGTTTGTGAAGGTGCACAAAGGCTACACACCCAAAAACTTGTTGAAAATGCAACAAGATGATGGAGCTTAGTGAAAAGAAGTCGCCTTCACTAAGTGGTCCCGCAGGCTATTTTTGGCCAGTTAGACATATGGATCATGGTCTATGAGTTGCAGGATGCTATTTGTGGATGATTGGTCATGTTGGTAAAAATAGATGGACCTCTATTTTTAGACATATGGGCGGAGTCTATTTTTAGACTGCTAGTCTAAATATAGAATAGTAGAATATTATTAGCTCTTAATAATATTTGGACTATAAACATTATCTTATCCTCTTGCAACACTTCAGTTCGAGCTACAGATGTGGCACATGCAACTACCAGAAGGAAATACGTTTTTCTTATGGGTTAGTTGAGCTATTGCATGAAGGACTTCAGTTAGAACTCAAGTGATTTAGTTTGGTGGAGTTGAATGAGGAGTTGATGGAGTTGTGTTCAATTTGACTTAGTTGAACTAGTTGTATTTAGTCTAACTAAAAAATACAATAGTATTGAGTGGTGTGAATTAGTTATTAATTAATTCACTAATTATTAACTCATAAATCAACTAAAGAATACATCAGTTAACTCAGTGCATGGATACAGTGGAGACAGTGTTAGAGGTGAGTGAAAGGGCAAGACAACTGTCAGTTGTGACTATAGTTGTGCATGAGATTTGCACAATTAGTGGATTGAGATTGCCAATGAGGATTGCGTAGTGCAACATAAGGGAAATACGAGTTTGGATTAGCCATTCTCATCTATTCTCATGTAGGATTGCGCACTGGAGGCAGGCAAGCAGCGGAGGAGATTTGAACCTGTGATTGATTTAGATCTGAGCTAGTTTGTGTGTAGCAGGTGGAGATAGTACTGAGTACTTG
>APFE030645010.1:0-21990 GCA_000404065.3 Pinus taeda | reverse complement strand
TTTTTTGACTTTTATATTTTATATATTTATTTATTTAATACCTTTTATAACTAACTAATAACTTAATATTCATTACTTTATATATATGTGTGTGTGTGTGTGTGTGTGTGTGTGTGTGTGTGTGTGTGTATCCCTTTGATTTTTTATGATAATATAACTTTCGATTTGATAAATTAAATTAACTTATTTTTATCCCCTAGTCCTAGTCCATCTAAACTACTCCCCAGTCAAATTTAGCTGTTATAGCCGTTGCCTGATCTGGAATTATAGTCGTTGGAGGTCTTCTCTGTCTATTTAACATGCATAGCTTGATCTACTCCTCAACTTGTCCTGATGATGAACCATACTGGTTGGTTTGAAACACGTCGACAAATGAAATACCATGTGATTTATGCCGAAAATCTATCGTAAACTCGACATGGATCACAGAAGCCTTAATTCAACAATAAAATATTTATGTGATGGTGATACAAGTTCAATTATACAACTAGTATTACATCAATAACAAATAAATAGGAAATAAGAACTATAAATTGCAATTTTCTTATTAAGTCATCAAATTGAAAATGTATTAGAGAATGACAATGACAAATACAAAATGGGGTAGATACTAGAATTGCGGACAGAGTAATCTCATAGCTCGTAACTATCGGTAGTCCTCCTCCATGTCATCATCATCAAAATCAACATCATTATTATTGCTCTCTCCTCCATCCTCCTCTATATCTAATCCAATATCTGTATTTACTATTGTGGGGGATGAAATCTCAGGAGGATTGTCATCATTAAAAGTGACCCTCTCTAGCATTAGTTCATTAAGATCCAAGTTGGCTAATACTAACTCACCACTACTATCCAAACCCATATCATTAGGAAACATATCCCACGTTATTGTAATACATCCTAGAAAACGCTGTTGTCTGAATTACATGACACGTAGAGGGCATGTGTCTTGTGAAACACATCCTAGGAAACACTGTTGTCTAAATCATAAGACTTTTTAAGAGCATGTCTCAGGCACACGTTTGGCATGTGTCCTATAAACAAGACGCATGCCAAACACATATCCTATAAACAAGACACATGTCAAACGAGTGTCTAATTATATCTTCATGAATCAATACCTAACATGTTAAATTTATGACATACAATTCTTTTAAATGTGTAAGTTAACTTAACTCTTATCTATTATTATAAGTTAATCAATTATGATAAATACAATCTTCAACCTAAACGTTTCCACATAAAAATATTCCACACTCTAATTCATCCCACTTTCCATTTATTACACAAATATCCATAAACGATAACTTACGACTAGGTATACACCATATCTTATTCAAAAATTAAAGACTCTACTTCAAAGAAAAAAACACATATCCTTAAGTATTATACCGCTCAAATTAATCATTAAAATGAATTATTATTATTCATTTATTTCAATTTATATGTTTTAAACCAAATTATTCTTTATTTTTTTTTGTAAGCTGGGGCGGGACTCTTCGATTTACATGTCCATTAAGTACCCCTCAACGGAGGAAGGGTAGCCCAAGATTTGAACCCAAGACTTCTGGTTCGGTGAGACTTCATTTCCACGGCCCTTGCCGCTTGAGCTACCCCATGTGGACTAAACCAAATTATTCTTTATTACTATTGAATTAATTTTGATTTTTTGTAATCTTATAGTTTTATCTATATCATTTCATTTTTAAAATATAATTATTACATTTATATTTTATATTTATATTTTTTAAATTAGAAAGTTTTGTCTTACAGAGAATGTACAAATATTACATGCATGGATGTTTTTTACTCGATAATTGTCGACCTGAATCAAAGACAAAAAGATTGGAAGTCACAAAAGTAATGCAAGAAGGAGCATCTGATCGAGAAGCAGAACTACATGTTTTCCAGGAAAGTACAATACATCAAAATAAAGAATGACAAAAAGAGAAGAACATAAGTCTTGAATCGCAATGTTGTAGCAGTGCTAAGGTCTACTTGCGAAAATGCGTCTTACCTAGTTAATACTTTGGTGGATCTTCCCATTCCACATGAGTAAGTTTGTAGTATTCATCTTCATCGGGCTGAGGATGCCCAGTTGAGGTGGGTTGACTAGCCGACGCAGGGTGCACAACTGTTTGAGGGAGGTTGACGGCACTGTGGTTGTTGGCATGGGCACCCCTGTTGCATGAAAATCCCATGTCTATTAGAGTGCCTTCAATGGCACTGCGTTGCTACTGATGCATGAAATAGAGACACTCCCCAATGCTCCTCCAAGATTGACTATGAGGTCTGCTGCCTTACGCAACATACCCGACAAGGGGCTGGGGGGATGAATCATTCATGGTGCTTGTCGAAGGCAAAGAGGAATTATTAAGCGGAATGCCTAGAGTGCTAATGACCATGCGTAACACAACTTGAGGGTGAGTCAAACAAAAATTGAGGTCGAGAATTTGACCTTCAAGCACTGTTGTGGCTTCTTCTTGGTCCCTGAAATGGCGATCCAATACATTGCGTAGAGTCCACATGTGGTTGCTTGTGTTGTGTAGTTTCTCGGCTTCGATGTTTGCTACCATGTGTCGATGACAACAAGGGATGTTGTCGTCAAAATGTTCATCTCCCTGGCCATGCCAAGGAGGGAGAGGTGACTTGCCCCTTCCTCTTCCTCCCCTACGAGGATGACCACACTTCCTCACCATGGCTGTAAATCTTATGATCCGTTACCTCAAATAGTTTGTAACTACAACCTTCTAGCTTTTGCATCCTAATTTTGTGACCTCTATCGTCATTAACAGTGGCCTTCTTAACATGCCGCTTGTATTGGCAATTAGGTGGATGGGGGTACTCGACCTGATCACACCATAAATGCGAGGGGAATGAGTTCTTGCCACTACCAGCTTGTCGTGATTTATGGATGTCAGGGAGAGCGTGCCAGAGGCACTGCCATTCCCCTCAGTTAATTGCTTTGGGTGCATTGATCATAAAGACAATTAATACTTCTTGCAGTCATTTAGACACCCAAATCTAAAGTAACTATTACATTTATTTTACAAATATGTAATTTCATTAATAATTAATCTTCTTCTTTTATTATAAACTTTCAAATAATTTATTAATAATAAATAATAATATTTAAATTAGACATTTCATAATACAAAATCTTCTATGTTGAAATAAAAAATCTTCTTTGTCATGTTATTATACCTGCAGCAGGCAGTGTATAACGCATTAGGTTTTGCATTGACCGCCTATTAAACTATGTTTGACCAAATTTTTTTGAACCTAAGCAATAGTTAAACTTTATAAATTAAATAAATAATATGTAAATTTATTTTTCTCTAATTTAATTGGTTCTCTTCCTTAACTTATTATTTGGTAATCATAACTTTTGCTAGTTTTATAGTAGTCCTACTGCAATCACATCGTTGTAATGAGATACATCAAATTAAATAAATAAATATGTATGGTCGTTGCATTTAGAACAATGTGCAATACAACTTCCTTTGCATCTGTTGTTGGAACTCTTCCCTGAACGACCTACCCACCCCTCCACCGGTCGTGTTATTCGGGACCAAAAGTTTTATTATTGCTTTGTAGCTTCCACCTTTTTATTCTTCTTCCCTGATATTTCAAAGTGGTCCCCACCCACCATGATCAAAGTCGCATTGACAAGTTGACATCAACTATTATGACATCGACATCATTGCACTAGCAATAACATTAGTAGCATGCACACCATTAGTTCGTGAGCTATTACCAAGTCTCTTAAAGCTAACAAGTGGGACTTGTTAAAGACTTTCTCATAGTTAGAAAGCGTCCGCATATACAAGGGAGTAGTTCTATAAATTTTAACGATTGTGTATAAGATATTCCTCCAAATTATAAATTGAAGTGATTGTTTATTTATATGAGCAAATATTTTAATTTGAACTTATTAAATCTACAAAAAAAAATATACATTTTTGAATGTTTTCTCTAGTTTGATGTGTAATTTTTTAATGTCTTCTCTTAAACACATTATTGGGTAATTTTTGAATATTCACTCTAAAAACACATCAGGTAATTTTTGAATATTTACTCAAAAAACAAGGGGATATATCAATGACTCAAGATGACTGAGTGAGAAGTATTTTTTTCTCCTTATTGCAATGTGGGGCTAAAAATAATTTCCTTATTTGTTTAAAAAAACCTAAATAAATATATTTACACCATTTGGAAACCTATATATGCAAAAGAACATATGAAGGTTTAAAAAATGAAGGTTTGAAAACAAATATTTATCTTAATTTTTTTTTTAAATTTTTTACGTTTTATTTATTATTTTTTTTTCCCCTGGAAAAATCAGTATATTTCATTGATAATCAGTATTACATGAGAGTCAGTTTGGTCATGATGTTCAGTTCCTTCTTATATTGCACTACCACGCATGGTATGCTGTCAGTGAACTATCAGTGTGTTTTTGTCATATGTTTTATTTATTATTATCCATCAAAATTCTTAAATTCTTAATTAAAAGATATGTTAATTTTAATTTTAACTATAAGTTTAAAAGTGATTTTCGAGGTTGATTTCAATGAACTCTATTCAAAGGCTTGAAAAACATCTATTTCAATACCATTTAGTAAAAAAGTAATGGAATTTAGTAAATGATTATTTTAGGTTATTGTGGATAAATAACTAATATATACCCTTTTAATGACATTTTTTATTTGTTATATCACATGGACTATATAACACAAATAAAAAATAACAAATTTTATAAAATTTAAAGTTAAGCTTATTTTCAAGCTAATTAAGCATAAGATTTAAAAAAACTTTATGGAATTGCATAAACATCAAGGTTTAAAACAGAAAATGTAAACTTTCTAGACAACTTTCTCAATAAACACATTATTACTATAAAAAATGATATTATTTTTATCGTGTAAGATTTGATTTTCCACCACCATAATAAAAAATTATAATGACAAAAATATCTCAATTTACCAATTATTAAAACCTAAATAAATAAATTGGATTCTAAACTTTAACGCTCACTTAAATTCAATATTTTTAATTAAATTTAAACTAAGCGTTTTAAATCAAATTTAAACTAAACGACCTGTGTTAACTACTGATTTATATTTTATTAATGACATTAATAGTCTCATGTTATTTATATGATTAAAAATAGTATAAACTACACTTAAAACAATGTAGAAACGAGATTCTCAAATAATAGGTTTCATTTAAAACTCCAGAAAATGGAAATCCGCTCATACTTTTCTATAATCAAACTCTGATCCAAGTCCAAGTGCGAGTCCACTCCTATAAATCAAACTCCCATCCAAGTCCACGGACAATTCTTTCTTTACATACTCACTTTTTGAGTTTCCTTAGAAGCTTAGACGGCAATTAAATTCTTATATATAAATAGCGTCGCGTCCGTGATCTTTCTACAACATTCTCGGTTTCACGCATTCTTTCTCATTCACAGCAAAGACAAACATCGACTGTATCTGTGAAATTCTTTTTCGTTCTTCATATTATATTTATTCAGCGTTGGAGCTCCAGCCCTGTCGATGGCCAAGCGCAAATAACACAATTGCTAATTTTGCAGCGAATACATTTTTTTGGTTCGTAATAGGAGGGAAAAGGGACTCCGAAGAAGCTTCGAATGGTGTATTTTAAGTGATTTTTGACCGGAATTGGGGTCGGGGACAGCAATTAAACCCCAAGAAAGCCAGTTCGAAAAGCTATGGATTACGGCCAGTCGGACAGCAGCGGTGAGTTGAACATTTCTTTTATTTTTTCCATCATATAGTATTTCATATATTTTAATTACGGCTACTATTTTTTTCTGCAATCTGCTAGGGTTTTGTTTCTGTTGGGGCCATGGTAACGTTTTGCCCCAAAACAACGGATTCTCATTTATAGCAACGCCCTTTACTGAGTGGTTCTCTTTGCGGAATCGGAGATGAAAATTGTGCAGGCTTTTGATATTTGTGGCGAAAATTAGGGTTTACTTCGATCGAGCTAAATGTGGTGCAGTACTTACACATAATTATGATTTTTAGCTTTTAAGTTGTGTACTGATATAGCGGCGGGTGACTTGTGGAAAAGCCCGTCAATGGATCTTTTTCCCAGCAAATCAGGGTTTTAATGTTTTGTTTTTAGGACGGGGGATGGGAAGACTGCGAGGGAATTATTAAGTACAGAATAAGTCCGATATGAGTGTTTTGAACCAGTATGGTACGCCTATCAAAGTGGGAAGGTTTCAGCATAGAGGTTTTGTTGGTTGACCAATTTATTAACATTAGCAGCAGTGTTGAAAATTGTTTTTTTCTCTTTTGTTATGGAGGATGGTGTAATGGCTGGCTTTAATGCGCTTTATTGTTGCCTTATGCCTTAATTTTTCAAATTAATAATCTCGTAATGTCTTTACAAATGTATTTTGCCCAAAATTGTGCCTATCCGGGGAAAGCAGAAGCTGGTGTTTCGAAAAAGTGTTGCGGGCGGGAGTGAATCTGGGAGTCCTCTTCAGAAACTCTTAACTTGTACATGCATTGTCTCGGGCATTCTCGTGTGCTCCTGGATGGTGCCACTGACGGTCCTCCCAGGATTGCGCACATGCACATGTGCGGGTGTGTGTGTACCGCACACCTCCGGGGCCTCTTCGTTCTTGGGAATTTTTTAGGGAGTACCGTTTCTACTCCCATTGCCGCTCTCTGTTGCGATGTAAATTCAGGAATGTAATCTCGTATAAGTCCGTTGGGGACCGAGGTTGATTTGTGCATGCACCCAATGGGATGACATTTTCTGTGGTGTAAAAGTAGCCTGTTTCTTATTTTCCATACGGCATTTTTCTGACTTTCCCCTCAAATTTTATTAAAAATGTGATCTATATTGTCCTTTCTTAATATTTTTACACCGTTCCATGGTCAAATGGACATGAAACCCTCGGGGGCCAGATGTGAATGCAAAGACAGCTGAATGAGTGGATAGGCGACATTCTTCTCTTTGGCCAGGGTTTACCCCAGCTGACATCATTGTTGTTGACCAGGAATCCTTCGAGAAAGCTAAGATTTCTTGCCATTTGCTGTCGACTAGGAATTGTTGAAGTCTTGTTGTCTAAGATTTGTTGGAGCAAAAATGATCAGGAGCCTTCACTGTTGCATGCAGGGCCTCTGCGAATTTGCATGCGAGTGGGAACTTTATTGGAAGCTAGAAGAATGTGGAAGACACCAACAACTTGGAGATGGACGTATTTGGCTCTTTAATTCACTCCTTGAACCCAAACAAAAGAAACCAGCCCCAACAAAGGAGAGTTGTAAAATTGTTGGAAGTCATCCCTTGACTAGATCTCCCATTGTTAGAGTCAAGAACGAAAGCCCTCATATTGTATGAGCATACTTTGGTTGGAGTGTTTATAGGCCTCTAGCATAGTCTAAAAGATGTAGAAACCTAGGTAGCAAAGCAATGTTCCCCCGAGATTAAAGGACACGTAATATCATTTGAGGCTATTATGTTTTCTCTTTCTCAACAAAGAAGAGAGGGATTTAATCCTTAACTTTAGTTTATATCTTATGGAAACTAGGGGAATGCAATGATATCAATGTTCCTTGATTTCAATCCAAAAGAGGAAATTACAACAACCCTTGTGGTTTATGTTTTCTTACCTCCCTTCAATTTTTTGGCATGTTTGTTCTCTTAGAGGTATTGGGAACAAAATGAGTCGATTCGTTGACCAAGAGGACCAAAAAGAAATTTGTGCCATTGTGATAATATGTGTGCAGGGGTATGGAGAAGGGCCTCCAAGAGGCTTTGTAAATAAATCTAGATGGGTGGAGTCATCACCAAATGCTAAATCATTAGCAAATTTTACCTAGTGTTGCCCAAAAATCCAAGAGGGGCAACCTCCCTTAAAGTTCTAAAGCAAAGAACTCGAGTTCAAGATGGATCAAAGGAGGTGCAAAAATGTTAAAGATGGTTCCAAGCAGAAGCAAAAATCCTCACGCAAGGGGCCATCTCAGTTAAAGCCGCAGGGGTCTACCTACTTCAAGCAATAATCAATTCTAAGTTCTTAGGAACTTAGATGGTTTAGTAAATCTGGAATACGTAGATAAGTAGATTGAAAAGGAAAAGGAATTGATAATCGAGCCCAACTCTAGATTTGCTCATCTTGATAACGATAGTGATCCATCCTTTGAAGATCTAGAGACCAACTCCCCAATAGAAGAGAAGGAAGTAGAGGAAGGAGAGCAGCATGAAGATGATGTAGATAAGAAGAGGAAGCAAAGTAAATAGAGGAGAACGAAGGGGAATTAGATTAGGAAGACGAAAAAGAGGCAAAGCTAGAAGTGCAAGTCTATTTCTAGTCTTTTGAATCATTTTTTTTTGTCGAAATCTTAAAGAATGCCCCAGATCCCTCCCCTCCTAGAAGGGCAAGGAAATCTAATCAACATTGGATAACTTATGAGCTAGAAATGAATATTCTCTTCGGATGTCAACCAACTCGAGACCTTAGGGATTATAACTCAAAATCAATAACTATGAATTGTTCCTACGATCTTCATGTGATCAATTTGTAAGAATTTATCGTTGTACATAAGATTTTGGTAAGAAAATCCACTATAGGAATGTTCACTTGGGAGTACAGTTCACGGGGCCTCATTTTTTATGAGGCAGGCCCTCTGGCGTCGACTTAGGAAAGGGTATGGTTCCCTAGCCCTCGTCGAGAGACACTACTTTTAGTGGTAGTTTTAGGACATCTCATTTAAACTCTACCTCATGGAGGCAATTATCAGACTCATAGTTCTCTCTGGCTTTGAGATCAAGGGGTTGAGCTTATCATAGACATAGTGGGACAAATGGAGTAGAGTTTAGACCTTGCTTCTCAAGTGCATCATGCATTACACATGGACAATTCTACAACCCATTTGTTAGACTTTTGGAATCCAATACTTGGTATTTAGTTCTCAACAATTTATACGCGGAATGAATATACGACTAGATTCCCAACAAAAAAATATAGCGGAAGCAAAAAAAATACTTGATTCGAATCACACACACACATAAACAAATTTTTGCCCAATTGATAGTTCTTCATTAATAAATTAATCACATAACTTACTTAGGCCCCCATATTAGTGATAATGGCCCAATTGAGAAAATACAATACTGATCACCAGCCTCATTGCACTCTTTCGGACCCAACACACTCTCAGTGAGAAGCCTCTCTCAATCTTATGTTGTTGTTGTCTTTCTCTTCAGCTTAGCTTTGCTTTATAACTTTACATTGAGCGAAAACCTAATCCTAAACCCTAACACTAATCTCAAAGTGATGGACGATGGAGATTGGATCTCGACTCATTTGAGATCGATGGCTAAGATTAAACCGTAATCATTAAAGGAAATAATTTACTTTATCTAGGTTTTTATTTTAGCTCAATAAGCCAACATATAATTATGTGCTGTTTCCTAAGTTTAGCATAGGCTAAGGTACATTGACAAGTAATCTAAGGTGATATGTGGGCAACTTTTGCACACCTAGACACAAGGCCCATGCATAAGTATATGCTCGAGCTACAAACTCAACACTCCTTATTGAGGGAGGTACTTTTTGAAGAACCTCCTCCACTTGGATCTATCGCCAAGCCCATCTTAGCACTTTTCGCTGCGCCCTTTGACATTGAAGTTTGTCCCGCTACTTGATCTCAAACTTGAGCTGAGAAGCTGTCACATCCAACCATGCTCCGAGGATCTTGCTCTTGAGCATCATCAGTGTTATCATACCAACTGAGGCTTTTGACAGTACCTGAAGAATCACTCTTCCTTGTCATCTGCTCCCTCAATCTTATGTTGTTGTCATTCTCTTCACCGTAGCTTTGCTATATAACTTTACATTGAGCGAAAACCCTAATCCTAAACCCTAACACTAATCTCAAAGTAATGGACGATGGAGATTGGATCTCGACTCATTTGAGATCGATGGCTAAGATTAAACCGTAATCATTAAAGGAAATAATTTACTTTATCTAGGTTTTTATTTTAGCTCAATAAGCCAACATATAATTATGTGTTGTTTCCTAAGTTTAGCATAGGCTAAGGTACATTGACAAATAATCTAAGGTGATATGTGGGCAACTTTTGCACACCTAGACACAAGGCCCATGCATAAGTATATGCTCGAGCTACAAACTCAACACTCCCTCTTATTGAGGGAGGTACTTTTGGAAGAACCTCCTCCACTTGGATCTGTCGCCAAGCCCATCTTAGCACTTGTCGCTGCGCCCTATGACATTGAAGTCTGTCCCGCTACTTGATCTCAAACTTGAGCTGAGAAGCTGTCACATCCAACCATGCTTCGAGGATCTTGCTCTTGAGTATCATCAGTGTCATCATACCAACTGAGGCTCTTGAGAGTACCTGAAGAATCACTCTTCCTTGCCACCTGCTCCCTCTTAGCAATTGACATTGATCCTATATCCAAGATTTGCTTGGATATACCCACAGGTTGTCCCAACAACCTGTATGACTGCCCTTAGCTGATGCCAAGCACTGTAATTGCATCCAAGGTCGCTCCCTCTGAATATAGAAGCAACTATCCATCTAGGAACAAAACTTTATCTAACATCCTCCAAGCTTGATACTGAGAGCACATGTACCATCAACCCTGGAACAAACAACATCTCTGTCACCTCTAGAAATCCTCTTGACTCTAGTTGGAATCTGACACATCCAACCCCCTTCATAGCATGCATGGTGCTAGCTCCACAACTTACATGGCAGTCTGAATTTGTCTCTGAAACACTGCAAAACAATAACATCATCATTGTCATGTGACTGGAGGCTTTGTTGTCCACTAGCCATAACCCATTGTCCTCATACACAACAGTACTATTGTACTACTATAAAAAATACAAACAACTAGAGAAAATTTCTTCTTGAATTGCTTCGTAAAGTCATCAATCTCAGTTGATGCTGATGCAACCAACTGATCTTCCTCCTCCTCCTTATCTGGACATTGGCTCATATAGTGACTAGTCTTGTGACACGCAAGTCACTTCACTTTGCTCATGTCCTTCAGGGAAGTAGATCCTTGACTTCCCTTTACAGCAAGAGAAAATTCTTATCATCATCCTTTCCATCATGCTGGGTTGTAGTTTTGGAACGTCTCCTTGTCTCCTCTATGAAGTCATCCCACAATCTATCCCTACTGGGTAGATGCTTCCATGTGACGATCCCATCAACAAAGGCATCCCACTTTGGGGAAAGCCACTCAAGGCTGATCTGACCAACCCTTCATTATCAATAATTTTCCCCATTGTTGCCAAATCATCTCTAATTTGAGCGATTTTGGTTAGGTATGATGCAACCTTGTCAAGCTTTAGACATCTCAGTGTTTCTGAGTTTCTACTTCAACACCATTTTCTTATTTTGGTTCGTACTCTTGTACAACTTGGTTAAGGATGGCCACAGCTCGGGCATACCTCTTCCCTGTCACGAGGTATAACATGGTCTGTACCGGAGTCTAGGATTATTCTCTTCTCCATGTTCTTCTTATTAAACTCAATCAACTGGGTAGGATTTGTGGGAATTTGGATTGCCTTCTCCATGATGTGCCACAACTTTTGCTTCTCAAATAACAGAACAATCCATTCCTTCCATGGGTTGAAATTTCCTGCCCTGTCCAACTTGTCCTAGTAGCATAGCAAAGTAGCATCTATGTGAAATTGACCAACAATTAACTTTGCACCTTTTGCATGTTGCCCAAGCCAACAACTTGTTGCCCAAGCTTGTTGTTCCCTACCAGAGATTGTTGCCCAAGCCAACAACCTGTTGCCCAAGCTTGTTGTTCCCTACCAGAGATTGTTGCCCACTGCCTGAGATTACTGCTCGCCGCGTGGACACTTCAGAAGTATAGTGACAATTTTTTTTAATTAATTATTTTGTCTGGACAATCCTTTGCTCAAATTTCTACACATATATCTTATCTACACACGTATCCTTTGCCGACCAGTCAACCACTCTACACACTTTGGCTGCTCGACCCCCTTTTTTCTGTGCCTATCTTGACCGCCTCAATAACTTTGTGTTCTGGTGCGACCTTCTATACCTGTGGTCGATCTGTTGTAGGGCCTCTACAACTTTGACCCTCCTTTATTTTTCTTGCCGCTCGTCCTGCTCTGCGGCTGGCTTTTTTTCTCTAGGATTAATCGGCTATTGATGTCCTGTTGGCTAGTTGGTTGGGCTGTTGTGCTCACAGTGCTATTTCGTGCTATTGCTCTCTGTTCTTGTGCGCTTGATACTATCTTCCTGATTGTCGCACATGACCATACTCTTCTTAGACTTGTGGCCTGTCTATCCTTAAGGTTTTCATCGTGGTTGACCCTTTGCGTCTTTGGTGGCTGGGTGTTTTGTCTAGCAGTTGTGTTGTCAGCCATTGGCCCCCTCACTTTGTCGGCTGACCTTGCTACCTGACCGTGTTCAATTGCCAAAACTTGGCCCTTGCGTGCTGGTTTGCTAGTGGATCTGGTGCCGGTGCAGTTGGTCGGTTGGTGTACAGGTTGTCAGCTGGTTGGCCTGCTAGTCGGCCACCAATGAGCCCCCTTAAAACCCCCTTACACATATTCTTTTTAAATGACCCCATTTTTTACCTTAAATTTTTTTGAATCGTCTCTTTTATTTTGACTCAAAAAAAATTTTCCATTAAGAAAATTCCTTGGTGCAAAAAATAATTTTTCTGCCTTTAAAATATTTTTGTTTGTACGATTCAAGCGAACTTGTCTTCGATGATCCAATAGGAGCCCCGACTTGTAATTTTGAGATTCATTCAGAGTTTCAAAACCCAACACCTGATATTCGGTTCCCAACAATTAATACGCAGAATGAATACACAACCAAATTCTTAAAACAAGAATATAATGGAAGCAAAAATAACTGCAATTTCGAGATTCATTCAAAGTTTCAAAAACCCAACACCTGGTATTTGGTTCCCAACAATTAATACGCAGAATGAATACACGACCAAACTCTTAAAACAAAAATATAGTGGAAGCAAAAATAATGCTCGATTTGAATCTCACACACACATAAACATATTTCTGCCCAACCAATAGTTCTTCATTAATAAATTAATCACAAAACTTACTTGGGCTTTTTACCAGGGATAATGGCCTAGCTGAGAAAATACAATACTGATCACCAGCCTCGTTGGACTCTCTTGGACCTAACACATGCTCACTGAGAAGCCTCTCTCAATATTGTGCTGTGGTTGTGTCTTTCTCCTCACCTTAGCCTTGCTTTATAACTTTACATTGAGATAAAATCCCAATTCTATCCTTGACCCTAATCTTGAAGTGATGGATGGCCGAGATTAGATCTCGCTTCGCTTGAGATTGACATCTATGATTAAAACTTAATCACTAAAGTAAATAGATTACTTTATCTAGGTCTTTATTTTTAGCTCAATAAGCCAACATATAATTATGTGTTTTTTTCGAAGTTTAACTTAGGGTTAAGTTACATCAACAAATAATCTAAGGTGATATGTGGGCAACTTCTGTAAGCCTAGACTCAAGGCCTATGCAAAAGTACTTGACCGAGCTACAAACTCAACACCATTATTCAGGCAAAGTTCAATGCCCACCCATTCCACCTGGAGGTCATTTTTCATTTGGTTTCTTTTCTTTATAAAGTTAGGTCTTTCAGGGACTATTGTTGATCTCTTTTCGTGTGAAGGACTAGAGTCAACCTCCTACGGATTTATTAAAGTTCCCTCTACATTTTTATAGAGGTGGTACTCCTCTTTTGCAGTTAGATTTTCTAATAAACTCAAAAATAGTGATTCAAGCATTCAACACATTCACCTATGAGTGGACCAATTGGTGAAAAAATAAATAATGTAAACATAATTATAATAACAATCTCACCAATGATACAGTACTTGTCCATTCACTCATCATAAGAAAGATGCATTTGAAGCACACACACCCATAAATAGATTCAAAAGTAAATGAGATGGTCGAGGCATTTCAGGGAGCTTTAAATGACTTCATTCGTTTAAGATCATAAGAGTCATAGGAGGACATTCATGAGATCTCACGCATAACAAAAGTCAATGAAATCACAAATCTCATGCACTCTTAGAACAACTCTCCGTGAGAGTCAAAAAATAAAATTACAGATTTGAATTTAAGTTTGAATAAAATGTGTGATTTACACCTACCCATTAGGGTTATGGTGTGGAAGGTGAATCATTATTAGGATTGCAAGAGACCTTGGAAGATGAATCCAATGATCATGAACATTGTATTTATATTTCCATTATTTTAATGAAAAGGCAATTCACATTTATCTTTCATCCCTATTACACAATCTAATTGTGGTATTAGAGCAGGTCTTGCTTAGAGACTTGTCAAATTTGCCTTACTATGTTTGTCAGATTTGCCTAATGTTATAATAGCTAGACTGAAACTGGTTGAATTGATCGGTCCGATCGATTTGGGCCCAAAATTGCTCTGATAAGGGCTTCAAAATCAGAGTAAGACGGTTTAGTACCGAACTATTCGATTATGTAACAAAATGGATTGGTTCGGTACCAGTTATGCAGTTATGTAACAGAATTGGCCGGTTCGGTATTGAACCAACCTATTTCATCGAAATGGTATGTTTGAGACCGATTCCGTGTGGTATGTACCTACGTTGACCAATGTACAAAATTGCTTTTTTGTTTTTTGATTTTTTCAGTTGGCTTGGTCCACTTCTAATTCTCCCCTAGGCCATCCTAATATTCAAGCCTATGGCCTTAGTATTATTAAGCAATTCATGGTAATGTTAAATTCTTAAAGTAAAAGTAACATTCTTCTTTATCTTTCTTTTTCATCGTTTTACTTAAATATTTAACATTACCATGAAATGACTTGGGATGTTTGAGAGTGGTTCCAACCTCATTGGATTTCATATGGAGAAAGTAGAATTTTAGATATCACTCAAAATCCAACAGACTTAACAGTTTTTAATGATTTAAGGATTGGGGGGATTACAATGTTTCAATTGGATTTTGTTATGTACAAGGGTATGGAACTAATATTTAATAAAGAGAATCAAACCCTCTATGTACTTTGATGTTAGTGGCATTGGTTTTTGAACCCTTTTATGACTCTACTAAAAATGTACCTATCACTCAAACAAAATCTTGACATGACATGCCACATTTTTTCTATCTTATTTTAATGCTTAGAGGGATATATTGATGGAGAAGATCCCAATATAGACAATGATTTTGATGATATGTAGGCATTTGCTGTAGCATGATTTTTTGTGGATGTTAGAGGTCATCTAGATCCTATTTGTTAATGTATTTTCGGTTTGGAGATGGATTGTACTCTATGCTATTTTGGTCATGTGCACTCTTACATGCTATATAAATGAGAACTTTTGCTTATTTGTGTATAAATGGTTTGGGTTCATATGGGTGCACATGGATATATATGTTTTTCTTTAAATTTTGAATTTTTTATGTTTTTAGTCAACAGGTGTTTTGGTCTAGTTTTTTTACCGGTTTCGAATTGGTTCTAACTGGTTTGTTGTCCATAAGGTTTTCTAGTTCAATCATTGTTTCGGTTTTGATAACATTGGATCTGCCACTCTGAGCAGTCCTGAAATCCTTGGTCATTTCTTTGTGTATGCATGATTTTGAAACCCCTTCTCTTTATGATATTCTACAATATTCTTGACTGTTGAAATTCATAGGTCTTCATTTTTGATAGTCTCACCCTCTGCTCTGCCATTTTGTTGTTGCAAGTGGACCAAGAATTGCTGAACCCTAACATTTTTCTAGTTTGTAATCATGCATGTCAGTATAGAAGGAACACAAGAACCTACAAGAATTTAGAGTTATACTTACAGTTGGTCTAGACATTTGAGGCCAAATTCTCAGCCATCTTGGCTCATTTGTTGAAGTTGTGTAGCACTGACTCCACAGGATCTGCGCACAAAGAATATAATTAGAGTTGGCATGACACTGCGACCATCAAGTTGAGATTGTGCAATAGAGAATGAAAATTTTGATGTAGGATAGAAGGGAAAATTTGGAGATAAAAATGAATTAGAAGGAGAAGTTGCAACTCCCCACTCGAGGAGAGTAAGGTGCGAGACATAAAAGTTATCGAGTTCTGCATAAAAGCCTACCAACGATAGTCTTTGAAGAGAGGTTAACATATGTAGAGTGATTGGTTGTATAAAGACAAATATTTTTAGGAATGCAGAGTGATTGGTCGTGTAAAGACGATTATTTTTAGGTGGTTGTCGGAGATGGATTCTATTGCTTTTGCTTTTGTTGTGCCTAATGGATTCATTCCTTCAAGGTAGTTTGATAACGTAACAAGTCAAGTGTTGTATTACAAAGCTCTTAGCTGTTTAAAAGCTTAGTGCATGAATACCATTTATGAAGACATCCATCAAAACATGCAAGAATCATAACCAAGAGTTAGTAATCAAGGGCATGCCTTTTATGGAAATATGGAATATTGGATCTGCGTAACACGATTTCGACACCTTTTACCTTGAGGATAAGGCTTTTTGAAATGAGCTTTGAAGTTGTCCTAGAAGGAGCAAAATGGCTATTTTCGTGAATTTCACTAAGTATGGCTTATAAGGGAGAAATCATTTTTTTTTATGAAAGCAAGTGATATCATAGTGTGAAACGTTCATGTGTGGGGACACACAAGTGTGGCAAGAAAGTT
Organism: Pinus taeda; assembly: GCA_000404065.3. Classification (NCBI taxonomy): domain Eukaryota; kingdom Viridiplantae; phylum Streptophyta; class Pinopsida; order Pinales; family Pinaceae; genus Pinus; species Pinus taeda. The sequence continues at coordinate 5,260 of APFE030645010.1, read as the reverse complement.
TTGTAGAGATTTAAGTGTATGGAGGGATAACTGTGTAGATTTTTGAGTGTATGGAAGAATGGTTGTGTAGAGAAAAGTGAGGGCCGTCTTCCATAAACAAACAAAAGTCGGCTAAGTCTAAGAGTTGTGTGGGGATAACTATGTGGTGGTGTGGGGTAGAAAGTGTGAGGTTCTTGTTTAGGGTCAGAGGTTTTGTACAATGTGACTAAAAGTACGAAATATTCAAAGGGAAATACAAGTATGAATGTTTTGGAGGACTAATGAAGAATGATGATTGGTTATTCATAGTTAAGATAGTACAAGAAATAGGTTAACAACTCTGCTCTCGTGAGAGAGAGGTGCCCTTACGTTGCACTTTTGCTCCTAGGAGTCTCTTGCTTTGGATCCTCCCTTAGGGTGTGTTGACAAACTTCAATATTCCTCTTGAAACTGGGGAGATATCATCCAATCAAGGTGCCAATTAGACTCCTTTTCATTTGGTGTGGCGATACTCAACGGAATATAGGCTTGGTTGCCTGTACTAATCTAACTTAAAGAAATGATAAAAACTATCATGAACTAAGGAAAATATATAAATTATTTACAAGAAAAGAGTACCTAATCTATACAAACCACTGGTTTTTAAGATGGGCATGTGTTATCTAATCAAAAGGGGAAAGGGTGAAAGATTACCCAAATACAAATCTTTAAGAGTTTTGCAATTGTTTGGGATAACAACCTTTTTGACTGATATGTGGGCTCAATCAACCACTTAAGAAGTTTGTGCTCTTGGTAAGAGAGCTTTTAACACACACACACCACACAGATATATATATATATATATATATATATTATATATAATTATATATAATATATATATTTGTTTATAATTTTTTTTAGAAGTTATTTGCATTCAATGTCTAATCTACTTTTATAGGAAAAATAAAGCTATCTCAAGTGTGAGACCAAGTCTTAAAACTAGCATTTGAATATCAAAAAGTGAAGAATCAATGCATTTAAAGATTTAGAATCAATCTAAATGTTTTAGGTAACTCAATGAATCATTTACGTATTTCGTTTCAAAAGAAAATAAATAAAAATGCATTCTAATACTTTGTTTCAAGAAAAATTCAATAAATGAAAGCCCGTGAAAATGGAAACTAGAAATTGCATATAAGAAAATAACAAAACATGCAATTTTCCATGCACATAAATATTTTCCAAATGAACTTCCAAGTCTCCAATAATTAAACTATAATGTTTGATTCCAAACGCTAGTGTTTCTTGTAGTGCAACAATTTCCAACCTGTTTTCCATCGAAGAGAGTTGTATAAATAACAAAAATAAAATAAGAGATAATTTTTGTTTCCTAAAAATAGAAAAATCTTTGTATCTTGTGAGAAGGTTTTCTTGCATATAAGAAGGAAACAAAACTGTTTCTTTGATCTAAATGTGGATGATTTTCTTGCTTTGATTGTCACTAATCTCCCTTCATCAAATGTGATAGTTGTCTTGTATCTTTTGTTGATTATGAGCAATTTGTTTCCCTTTCTTTCTCCTTGATGTATCTGGATCATTGACTGTATTTATTAGATATGTGAGGTAAATAGACTTGAATAACATTCTACAGGTTAATCTTACACTAACCAATACTTTTCATGATATATGATATATCTTTTCTTGCGTTTGTATTTATAAGAGAATTTGGAAATTGACTTCATACATTTATATCTCTTGTTATTTCTAGTTCCTTTGCTTTTGCACCTTACCCAATTGGTTCCTCGTTTCTAGCTCAATGTTGTAGATAACATTAATTAGAGTTTCATACTTGGAACCATAGTTGGGCCAACTTTTGAATGACAATGTTCTTTTGTGTCTCTTTGTTTTGCAATGGCACAAGCTAGTAATTTCCCCAATATGCCAGTATAGTGTTATAATTTTGGTGTACCTTGATTCCCTCTCTTGGAGAAGCTTGTGTTTGGAATTAGTTGCCTAGTTCCTACATTAGCTTGAGTATTTGAGGTTTCTACTCTGTTCGTCCTAAATTCTATTCTCCACGATGTCAGCCTCCTTTCTCATGGCTTTTGAATTTTTGGTCTAAAAAGAGGCAATTATAATTGCAGTATCCATTGTCTTACTCTTACATGTGGAGTTGTTCTCTTGCTTGCATTTGATCCCTAGGTGGTTTGCGTCTCCTCTTCCCTTTTTGAGTGGCCATTGATTGGTTGTTTTCCATGTGGACAGACAAAGTGCTAATCATGTGAGAGGTAATCCCCCTTTGTCCATCGACAATTTAGGTGAATGCCTTTGCCTAATCTTTGAAATGGTCTTTCAATCTGCTCAACCCCATTGCCTTGAACTACTCTTTGTTCATTTGCTTACCCCTTTTTTGTTGCTAAGTAATGGTGCTATGAGAGGTTGCGTTATGATAATAAAAAAACCCACCATTTTTGTTGACTACTATGAGGATGTTATGCAGAGAGTGCTAGTACTACTTGATCCTACCTTCATTACCTCCCCCAAGCTTTGATTTCATCCCTTACCCACTTGTGCTATAACCTTTGTCTTGGTGGAAACTTCCATTGGGTTCTTTTTTGAGTCTTTCATGAGGATGTCTTGATATTCTTGTTGAAGATTGCCATCCTCTATGCCCTTCCATATTGCATTTAAGCCTTTCCTTTCCTAGATCATCTCTCCTTTATTGGCTAGGTCATCAACTAGTTTGTGCATATGACACTGGAGGAAGAGAGTCCTGAGATCTAGCTAATCCAGGTGTCAGTAATATCTAAGCCATTATTTAAGCACCAATTCTTGGTTAATTTTTATATCCTAGTCCATTTTTTTATGTTAAATGTTAATAACATGTGACTAATAGGTGATTAGTTTTAGTGTATTGGATTCGATCTATGTCATAAGGTTCATGTTTGTGCTTGAATTTGCTACCATTTAGAAAAATTGTCATCAAGTTCGGTAAATATAATATATATAATATAATATATATAAATAATATATATATTAACATCAAAATTAGTAGAAGTTGTTGAGATGTTCATTTAACGCAGTATACCTAAAAAATGATAAAATATGAACCATGATAAGCTGAATGAATACTAACTACAAACATATATGAAGCATGATAAAGTAGCTCGGTTGGCTAGCTTGAGTGCTTTGAGCTTCATGCAAGGGGTCTTGGGGTTGATTCCTTGATATAGGGACCTCTATTATGTGTCCCACTGGATGTCCTTGTTGAGTTAGGTATTGTAATTTGTGTTTGTAGCACATACCCAACCGTTAATGCTTCATTAATGTTGCAGGCTATCTATACCCAACCTCCTAAGTCACCTTAAGGACATGGGGTTACGATAATTCACCCTCATGCAACCAACTTAAACCTTGTTTTTGATTCTACCATTGATTTCTACTCATCAAGGCTTTTCGATGATATAAATTCCACCCCATTATTAGTTTATGGAAATTGATTTCATGGCTATCTTACCCAATCTCCTAGGTCACCTTAAGGACATGGGGTTATGATAATTCACCCTCATGCAACCAACTTAAACCTTTTTTTTGATTCTACCATCGATTTCTACTCATCAAGGCTTTTCGATGATATAAATTCCACCCCATTATTAGTTTGGGACATTAAGATATGGCCCTTAGGGGGTTTTTATACCAACAATACTTTAGTATGTTTGTATGCTTGACACATGGCAGATGACATGGAAACTAATTCCACATGTCACCTCAAGGGTGTGCTTTGCTGACACTAGGGCTACGTGGCCATGCCATGTCATGGTTGATCCCCACATAAATTACTTTTACGCTTGTTAACTGGGGCAATGACAAATTATTTATATTTATTATGTAAATATTTATCTTGGAATTATTATCGTGCTTCCCATAACTTCTAATCCATTTATTTCAACATGTCCACTTTAAATAATCATGACAATTTCCACCGAGGAGTTATAATCATTTATTAGCCACTTCTCGGCTTCTGTCACCATGACTTTATTTTTTATTATTTATGTCCAAGTCAAAATAATTCGACCACTTTTCGAAAAAGATTATCTTTTTTTTTTCTTATAGGCCCCACCTTATGCTAAGTGGTGAAACAAACACTTACCTCTGCATAGGCTTTCACTCCGCAAAAGCTTTACCTCCACACTTTCGAGTCATCTAAATTTGATGACAACTCAGCTGCTTTGATACAACAAAGCTGCATCTTTAAATAGCTCGTACGTGGACCTGTGGGTTATGGGCCCATGTATATATCGGAAGCTTTTTAATAGGCAGAGTTCACAACGAAACCCGACCAATCACCTTTGGTCCTCCTTTGAACGATTATGGTCGGAACCCAAAAGGAAATAAACCCCAGTTCATAACATATCGGGTCCGCCAGAAATGTTAACCCACATGCACATTCGAGCGCGATTACCGTCTGATCACCCATTCAACGGACAGTCTTGATGGCTGGAACTCAACAAGGTTTTAAGCCTGTTGTATGAAACCTTATCACGTCTGAAATCTAGATTAGACTTTGTGCATTTTTCGACGTGATATGTGTCCGATCGCCATTAAACAGATGGTTCGATCACCTTAAACTTTAAACTCTTTTTGGTGATTTTCTCGGGTTCGCTATCTGAGGTAACTTGTTTTCAAGTTTTTGCGCGATCATCGTAGATCTTCTCCCATCAGACGATCATTGTGTCTCTGCTCACCAAATAGCCCGGACGATCTCCACCGTCGATCTGCTCCAGTTTGATCTAACGGTTGTCTCTTTTGCTTATTGATGGAATTCACATTACGCACGCATCTATCTCTGCCATACTTTATCCAAGGCGAAGTTCATAGGAACTTTGTCCTTTACACTCTCCCACACACACAATTTATCAACTTTACAGGAAAGAATGTATATATAAAGAATATACAGACATACAAAACTCAGATAACACGCATATGTACAATAACACGTATATTTCCATTATATACAGAACTCGATTACAGGCTAAAGCCTCTCGGCTTTAGTCACAAATTGCCCTGTGACTGCATTCTATCCTCTCTATCTATCTTTAACACAACACAAACTCTTTTATATAGGAAATTACAAAAGGGAGGGATCGTTTAAGATCGATGAGTTTCTCCCACAAAAGCTCAATCAAATCCCCTAAATCTCTCTATAACACATGGCAGATAATTACATTAAATCAAGCCTTATCAATTCCATCAATTTAGCTTTGTTTAAACAGAATTTGCCCTAGTTTACAATGATTGTCCA
>APFE030645004.1:0-10771 GCA_000404065.3 Pinus taeda | reverse complement strand
AAAACCTTCCAAGAACAAAGATAAATCATAAAGAGAGAGCCCTCTCTGGATGCAGATTGGCTAGATTCTGCATCTAAAAGGTTGGTTTGTGGTTACCTCGGGTATACTTTCCTCTTACACAACTTCTAGGAAAACCTGAGTGATAACACCTGGGACAAAAGATGACAAAAGCCCTCTTGACTTCCTCTTGCTTCCTTTGGATCTGTAAGGTATCGAGTTGCATGGCAAGAAACTGCCTCATATCGCTCTTGAAATCTTCCATTTGATTTGAAAATTTGTTTTTGGATAAGGTACTGCTCCCAACATTTCTATTTGTAGCCATTTGCTCCAAAGGAATGTTTTCTTCTTCTCCCATAGAGGTTCTTCAAATATGTCTTGTTGTTCACCTAAGGGTTCTTCTTAATCAAAACCATCGAAGAAGAGAGAAGGTTGGCTGTGTGAAGCAGTGGGGGGTGTTGTGCAAGTATTTTTCTGACTTATCTCTACTCCTACCAGGCATGAAAGGAAATCTTTTTGGTTGATTTTTGTATTTTTCTTCTTGTACCTACAAAACTAAAATAGATTGAACTGCAACTAACTATCTTGTTGAAATGAAAATGCGGAATTGAAATGAAAGCACGAAAGGACTGATCTATTTTGCTGAAATGAAATTGCGTGAATGAAATGCTAGGCTACGCTTGCGGAATTGAAATGCTAATCTATGCTAGCAGAATTGAAATTGCGGAATTGAAATGCTAATCTACACTTGTAGAAATGAAATTGCGAAATTGAAATTCTAATATATGAAAGAAGGAAATGTCTAATCTACTTTTGCGGAAATGAAATTGCAGAATGGAAATGAAACAATCTACTCTACACTTGCTGAAATAAACTACTTAGCAAAAGGTTGTAGTAGAAAATAGAAGAAAAGTAGCAATCACCAATACTCTGACGTTTCCTCGGCAACGGCGCCAAAAAGAGTGGTGAGCCCCAGTATTGCAGCAATAATGCTGCAACTCCTGGAATTCCCTTCTTTAATTTTATCAACCCGGTAGTTCGTAACAGACTTAGAAGCGACGGTGTTGTATGCACAAGTACTAGCTCTTGCCGCAGCTGTCACTTGATGAGCTAGCACAAGTCTGCTAGGAGCTTAAGCCAACTTCTATGAGCTCTCAGAAGAAGCTTTTTAACTGATGGACGAAACCTAACTCAAAGAAGGCTAATCTACTTGCAAAAAGAAACTAGAAAGTTGAAAGGAGACGTAAACCCTAGCAAACCATAATTTTACCAGCTAGCCCTACTGATGCAAGAAAGAGGATGCAAGCTACTGAAAGAGATGCCATTGACTTCTAGGAAGGTAAAATGCATGTGTATAAGCTACTTCTATAGTAACATATGAAAAAAACATGTTTTTGTATTTTTGAATAAGTTGTTAGAAATATCATGCATGTGCTTTTAACTGGCTTTTGACTGTGCAGAGGTGGATTGGTGAGAGGAAATGCTTGTAGAAGGTTGGGAAGGTTCGAAGAGGGCCTAAGGGGTCCCTAGCACCCTTCCAGAGAGTTTCACAAATTTTGGCTATCAAGAAACCGCTTTCGTGAGCTTCTACAGGAAGTCTATAGGGGTTCTATAGGATGTTCTGGAATTTCTACAGGATGTTCCGAAAATGGGTTTTAGAGGGTTGATGGGTGAAGAAAGGTGGAGAAGTGGGTATGGAGGTTGGATAAGGGTGTGAGAAGGTCCAGGTTTTGGTGGATGGAGCTTAGGAGTGATAAGGATGGTTGGATTTGTTCAAGAAGAGATAAGGCAACGCTACACAATAATATGGAAAGTATGTGAACGTGATGGAACGTGGCAAAGGTAAGGAAAGGATCTAAAATGGAGGATGAAGCAGGTAGGTTAGATTGAGTATGGGCATATGGAGAAGTATGATAGGTTCTCTGCAAGTTACTTTTCAAACGACACAAACAAGGACTTGGAAAATCAAAGACCTATCTACGTTAGCCTATTCTAACCTAGATAACAGCAAAGAAATGGAACGGAAGTTTATTTGCAATGAAATCAAATGAAATAACTATGCAACTAAGCAATCATAAACCTAAGCATGCCATCAAAACTGAGATCAAGTTCGAAAGCTAAGAATCCAACACTAATAGTTGCATGGTGAAGCAAAAACAGTGTTTTTGGTGGCAACAAGGTCACCTTGGTCCCAGCTCATGATTCCACTGAGGGAGAGGTGAGATCCAAAGTGCTTAATGGCCTTTTTCTGAAGATCTTCTCTATTATTAACCTATCAAATCAATCTGAACATAAACCCTTTTTAATCATCAAAAGAAACCTAAATGACAAAACACGATTTAAATCTAAATAGCATATTTTATTCTAAGAATGTAGGAAAGACACATAAAAGTAAACCAAGGAGGTACTGGGCACTTGATATGGGCCCGACCCCAAGAGCTAAAGCCTCCTAAGAGAGATTAGAGCTGGCGTAAAGCTAGATTCATCTTTATTGATCAAAAGAATAGTTACATTCCAAAAACTGTCCACAAGGAGAACTTGAAAATGTGTTGAAATGCAGAGCTGAACTACTGCCTAAAAAAGATGACTAAAAACCAAGCTACAAACTAGCTAACTTCTACCTACAAAGTGCCTAACTATTGGCTAACCAAAATGAGGCCCTAAGCCTTCTTATTTATACAAATTGAGAACCCCAACAGTCCTCCTAAACTTTAGGGACTCGGCTGCCAAAACTTGTAGTTGACAGCAATCCTACTTGACTTGCTTGGCTGCCCTTGTGATAATCGATTTTGTTGCCTGTGAACTTTGAGCTGATGGTGGAGAATTCAAGGTAAGGGCCCATAAATGAAGGGAACACCTTCCTAAAAATCCTCTCCATGAATTTGGCTGCCAAGTGCTCATTTAAACCTTTGATTTTGTCTCCAAATTGACCAAAAACACTGCATAAAGCACACATTAGACTTGTTGGCATAATGACTAACCTAATTCACTCTATTAGCATAAATATAATTAAAAACATGCAATAAACTAATGAGAATGGTGGATTAAGTCAAATTAGGAGGTTGAATGAGCCCATATAATTATCCATTTTTGGGGCTCATCACTTCTCTCTTGCAATGGTTCTAGCGTCTTCTAAACACACATGATGTTTGGTCTTGGATGAGTGTTCTACAAGGGCTGATGTATGAGATCTCCCATTCTTACTATCAACTCCGTGCTCTTTGCGTCTTATTTTTCAAAGATTGTCATGTTTCACCAATATAACTCTTGCCACATGAGCAATCAATCTTGTACACACCCTTAAGTTGTTGATGATCTATGTTATCCTTTACTGACCTCATCATTTGCCTGATTGTTCCACATGTTGAAAATTGAGTGTATATGTCTCTCTTTTTTTAAATTTTTGCAATTTTATGTGTAATTCCCTAGATGAATGGGAGGTAAACTTTACCACAATTTTCTTCCTTATTTCTCTGGGGACTTTGGGGACTCTTAGAGAGGACCATATCTTGGGCTCTTTTTATGGCTTTCTTGATACTAAACTCCTTGTATCCTAGGTTTATGAAAATAGAGGTTACGTGTTCAATTTCCTCATTTAGGTGATTAGAGTCAGAAATTATGAGAGCCCTAACAGCTAGAGTGTTTAAAATGCCAAATTTTTGCGATGGATGATGGTATGAGTCAGCATGTAGATAACTTTCAGTATGAGTTTTCTTCCTATAGACCTGGTGTCCTAAAGTACCATCTTATTTTCTAATGATCAGAACATCAAGAAAGGGAATTTTACCATTATCATTTTGAGCTATTTACTTTCGATTGTTGTTCCATTTCAACATCTGAATTGATACTAGTTGTCCTACAAATATTCACAAGACTAATGAGGCAAACTTGGATTAAATTTGACCAAATATTAAATTTAATTGCATGAATAAATAATAATAAAAAATACTTCAGTGCATGAATACCTAAATGAGATCCTCTCTTTTTCAAGAATAAATTATTGGAGTAGTTTAATCTTGGAGCTAACCTCCCTCCACTCAATGAAGAAATAACGAAGTCAACATTGGTTTTTTTGTTGCTCTGTCAGATCGAGGGTATTTTTATCAAAGATTATCCAAATCCTAATTTATTCTCTATTGAATAGGGCCAACCACATGAAGATGGAAGTTTGCATGGCTGTTCCCCCCGCCCCTCCACATCACTCTCAATTCCATAGTACCCAATATATCTACTAGGAAATATTTAAAACCAAGACATTAGGATAAATAAAGAAACAAATAAAAAGCATTCATTCATTCATTGATTCATAAATCCACAAAGTATTTCATCTCAATAAAATTTATCATAACATGTTTACATAATATGAAACAAGGTCATTCTAATTATATAACAAGTACATTCATTTATTATCCATTTTCTTTCTCTTTTTTAGGTATTTAGTAAGGATGTCTTCTTGATCCCCTTCAACTGTTATGGGATCTATATGTCTTACTCATGACCTAGTAATACGTCTATGCTACTGCAAGGGGGGTGGAACATCAATTGCAATAAGAAAGAAATGTTAAGTTCATATTTCTAATTATCATTATTACAAGTGTTTTATTAATAAAAAGACTAGTAGAGTGTTATTTACGTGTTTCAGTAGTGGAGAGAAGCAGAGTACTTTTGGGTGTGGCCATATGTTCCTCGTTTTATCTATCCCCATCATGTACATGCTCTAGAGTAGAAACAAGAAACGTTATAATTAATGCACCATTTGCATTTAAATATTTTCAATTGTAATCTATAATACAATTTTTTAAAACATATGAAATACCTTTATACCGAGTTGAACATCAATTTCAAGATGCATTCCACCATCATTGGGATCATGTGTTCCATTATTACTTGGGACATTTGTATCTACATTTCTTGCCTTCTTTTTACAGTCAAGCATATTAATTTATGACCAAAAATAATAACCATGATAGATTGTACAAGTAATAATTTATAAATGTTATTCATTGATTTTATTTTCCTAAGTGTCAAGTTGGGTGTTGGAAGGCTATGTACAACCCAAACTTGTCCTCCATTCAACAAAAGCTTGATATCCATGCTTAAATGCAAGCTTCAGGTCTTCCTCCATGTGAGCCTCTTCGAATTATGACCCCTGCAATTTTGCATGAGAACTCGATTTTTTCTTATTTTGTGATATTAAATTAAAATTGTTAAGAATTTATAATTTGGATGAAAATTATTTCTTTTTATACTTACAATTTTTACGTCCAGTTTTGAGCAACCACCCAAGCCAAGATGATTCTTTCCATGCTTATCTATTCTAGACTTCATGGCTTTCGTTGTAATTTGGAGCCTATATTGAAAATATTGAAAAAAATAATTAGATATTGTAACAATGATAAAACAAAACAATTACATTATCAAAAGTGCCTCATACCTTCCTAGTCTGGGTGGTGTCTTCCCTTCTTTTCAAAGCACCTTCTCAGTTGCATATGCCACAAGGGATTTCCACTCCCTCTTTGGAATCACTGGAGAGCACTCATACTTACTGTTATTTTTCAAATGAACCCTATACTAGTCCCGTAGATGTTTTAAATAGAATTTTACCTTACTAGTCCCGTAGATGTTTTAAATAGAATCTTACCTTGGAGGTAACTCTAGTTTTGTTGAAGGTACCCTCACCAAACATGCCAACCATCTTGTTCATAAGTTCATCCTTCAACTTGGAACTTTGATATTTCCAAATTGTGTGAATGGTGGGTCCAAAGAATTCCACGGTTAGGTCACAGAAGCACCTATAGAATACATCGTTTCATGCAAAATAATATTATCATTAGTTTAAAATAATTACAGGTTATACATAAATTTTAATTAGATTTTACTTAATATTAAAAACACTTCTTAAATACCTGGAAGCTTCTCTAATTTCATGGGGACATGGTCATCATATACCAAAAATGTAATCATTACCGTTCTTGTGCTTGTAACATAGGAAGATATAGGAAATGTCACTTCAAAATGTGAAATGGGGTCACGCTCTGCATCCACAACATCATGTGCAAATCCTGGCATATGTTTTTCAGGGGCTGCAGATCATGGCATGTGTTTTTCAGGGGTTGTACCAGTCTCAATGACTGGTGTGTCATTCATAGGCAGATTAACGACATTGCTACCAACAATAGCCCCTATAATAACATCATTAGGATCATACTCCCTCAAAAACTCTTGTAGAATATATTTTATATTTTTTAATAAAAGTTTTAGATAATTAAAATCATAACTAAATAAATGAGATAACTAAATGATTTTCTTACCCCTTAGTGAGAAATTTGGCCCATCACGGTTTTGATTTGACCTCTTATCTCTTATGCCTATGACTAAATCAGAATTAAACAATTGAGTTTCATGTTTAATTTGATTTGAAGCTTCCTTAATGTTTGGATCGGGTTGGTTGACAAAAAATTGCTTCTTCATTAAGAACTTCCTTGGGAGCATCACTAGACTGCTCTCAGGCTAGTGCCTTCCCATTGTCACCTTGTTGATCAAATATGTATAATTTGTAATTTTTTTCCAACATCCTCAACTATAAACATTCAAATATCTGAATTTGATGAAACATTTTAGATCAATTAATTTCCATTTTCTACATAAGAGGGGAATTTTAGCTGGTTAAATACTTTCTCATAAATATTATGATATCTTGAAATTTCATTAAAACACATTTAAAAAAAAAAACCACGCAATTCATCCACAATTAATCATCATTATATTAATAAGAAAACCATTACTTACATATGTCTAAATTTATATAGAAGCTTCACATTATATCATGGCCAATATAAAAGGTTCTAAATTTATAAAAACTTCATTTCATATCATTATATTAATACATGGACCACTCGTATTATAGAAATACGTGTTGAAAGTTATAACAACTTCGTTTACTCCTACCAAATAACATGATTTAATCAATTATATTCAAAACAAAAAGTGATGATTGTAGAAATTTTGAATAATAAACACATATTCAATGGAGATTATCCTGATCATGTACTATTGCGGAATACATACACAATACATAAGCTCCTCTACGTTGATAATCAATATAACAACATCAATAACAATAAAACATCAAGAGCATGCACACATTAACACAGTATGTAACCCGGGGAAAGCTTACAGCTGAAAACCCCACACTATCTGTATGTTAATGATTGAGAACATGTAACATTACAATAGTCAATACTTCTCACAAGTATCCAGCACTATCTCCACATGTTACACACAATACAACTCAGATCTGATCTCCAAATCTATTCCACTGCTTGCCTGCCTCCACTGATCAATACCCGCACAAGAATGGATGTGAATGGTTGAACCAAACTCGTATTTACCTCAAAAGAATCACTCACACTGGGAATCACGTGAGCAGAAGCTATAATCACTTGGTATTGTCCAATTCTCATTGGCATAACTAAATATCATTGATTGTGCAAATCCTCATGCATAACTATAGTCACAACTGATAGCAATCTGATCCTCTAACACCTGCCCCTGCTAAACTGAACATGCACTGACATGCAACTAAGTTAACTGATGTATTCTTTAGTTGCATTATGAGTTAATAATTAGTTTAACAACTCATCATTAGTATATTTGTAGTTATACTAATTACAACTAGTTTAACCAAGTCAAATTGAACATAACTCCATCAACTCCACCAAACTCAACTAATTGAGTTCTAACTGAAGTCATGCATCCAACAACTCAACTAACCCGCAAAGAAAGTGCATTTCCTTTTGACAGCTGCATGTGTCACATCTATAGCTCAAACTAAAGTGCTCCAAGAGAATAAGATAAAGTTTACTGTCTAAGTATTATTATAAGACAATAGTATTTGACTTTTCTATTTTTGACAACCAGTCAAAAATAGACTTTGATCACTTCTACTGTGATCATCCCTGCTGTGATCCAAAAATAGAACTTGAGAAATAATTTGCCTGTGGGCCCACTTAGTGAAGGCGACTCTTTTCACTAAGCTCCATCATCTTGTTGCAATCTCAACACTCCCTCTCGACAAGATATGGATTATCAGCAACCCTTATCCTGCCTCGGTGGTACTCGAATTTGCTCCTGGTGAGAGCCTTCGTCAGAATATCAGCATCCTGATCCTCCGTTGGAATGTACGAAAGTAACATGATCCTCCGCTGCACACAATATCTGATATGATGGTACCTGATGTCAATATGTTTAGATCTATCATGAAATACAGGATTAGCCGAGAGTTTAATGCAACTCTGGTTATCACAGTAAATCACAGTAGGATCCAAATGAGAACCGAACAAACCAACTAGGATCTTCCTCATCCATATAGCCTCGCATGCAGCCAAACTTGCTTCCATATACTCGGCCTTCGCTGAACTGAGTGCCACGGATCTCTGTTTCCTGTTGTACCAAGAAACTGCTTTCGATCCAATACTGAAGACCCCTCCTGATGTGCTCTTTCTGTCCGTTGGGCTCCTTGCCCAATCTGCATCCGTGAAGCCATATAGCTTCACCTCATCCTCCTGTCTGTACCACAAACCATATCCCGATGTGCCTCTCAAGTAGCGCAATACATGCTTGCCCGCCTTCCAGAAGAGCTTGGTAGGCTTAACCATAGCTTGTGAAAGCTGGTTAACTGCATAGCATATATCGGGTCGTGTATTGACCAAATACATCAGCGACCCCACCAACTGTCGATAAACAGTGGCATCCACTTCTTCTCCCGAAGTGGCATCCTCCTTCCTCCAACCTCCAGGAAGAGGAGTATCAACAGGCTTGCAGCCATGCATGTTGAACTTCTCCAGTATCTCCCGAGCATACTTGCCCTGAGAAACAAACAGTCCACCACTGCGCTGCCATATTTCCAATCCTAGGAAATAGTGAAGGAGGCCTAAGTTCTTCATCTCAAACTCCTTAGCAAGATCATCCTTGCATGAAAGTATCAACAGCTCATCACCCGTTAGAATCAAATCATCTACATACAGTACAATGATAAGAAACTTACCCTCCACCACAATCTGGTATAGGTTTGGATCTGCCTCGCTCTTGGAGAATCCAAGTCCGGTGAAATAGCTGTCTATCCATGTGTACCAAGCACGTGCTGCTTGATTCAACCCATAGAGTGCTCTCTTGAGCCTGCACACATGCGACTCACTACTGAAGACTTCAAAGCCTTCGGGTTGCTCAATGTACACCTCCTCCTCAATGACTCCTTTGAGGAATGCAGTCTTCACATCCATCTGATGAATGTGCCATCCCATCTGCGCTGAGAGAGCAAGAATCGTCCGTATGGAAGAATACCTTGCGACAGGTGCAAAGGTCTCCTCATAATCGATCCCCTCAATCTGTGAAAAGCCTCGGTCAACAAATCTTGCCTTGTACTTCTCCACACTCCCGTCAGCTGCCTGCTTAACTTTGTAGATCCATCTCGAACCCACCACTGATTTCCCTTCCGGTCTAGGAACAACCTCCCATGCACTGTTTCTGACAATATAATCATACTCTTCCACCATGGCATCTACCCATGCGGGATCCTCCACAGCTTCCTCGAAAAAGGATGGCTCAGTCACAACACACTTACTCATAAGAACCATGTATCTAGTGTACCGATCAGGTGACTGTCTTTGTCTACATTGGGCTGTAGGTGTTCCTACAACTTTCTCTGCATCTTGAGCCAGTTGCTCAGCTTCTGTCAAGCGCTTTCGCCCTCTGATGATTGGCGCTGCTTGAGTGGTCTCTTCCACTCCATGAACCTCATCCTGTGGCTGATCCACGTCCTGAAGCTCATCCTTAGTAATAGCTCCTCATCTGCATGCAAGTGTGGCTCCCTCTCAAGTGAACACTTCATGGCTTTCTCCTCCTGAAATTTTATATCCCGTCGCACAACAGTCTTGCGACTGTCTGGCAAATACACACGATAGTTATGGGGCATATCAGTGTACCCCACAAATATCCCAACCTCTATGGTCGGCTCAAACTTCTTCCTGGCATCCTTCGTTACATGCATGTAAATAGGAGAACCAAAAATCCTCACATGGGAAATATCAGGCCTCTTACCAGAATAAGCCTCCTCGGGTGTACTCATGCCAAGTACCTTGTGAGGACAACGGTTCTGCACATATACTGCAGTATTGCATGCCTCCGCCCACAGGTGACAGGGTAGGCCCTGATCATGCAACATCGCCCATGCAGCACCCATGATCGTTATGTTCTTCCACTCAGCAACCCCGTTCTACTGTGGGTTATGGGGAGCTATGAGCTCTCTTCGAATCCCTTTTGCGCTGCAGAAATCCTTGAACTCGCCAGAGATGAATTCACCACCATTGTCGCTCCTAAGAGCCTTCACCTTTTTCCCTGATTCCTTCTCAACCAATGCTTTGAACTCACAGAACTTTGAGTATGTCTCGCTCTTCTTCTACATGAAGAAGATCCAGCACTTTCGGGAGAAATCATCAACAAAGATCACATAGTACCTGTGCTTTGCTGTCAAAGCAACTGAGAAAGGTCCACACACGTCTATGTGAATTCTCTCAAGGATCGTCGTGGCATGACTATCCTTCTCGTGAAAGGTGGATTTCATAAACTTCCCCAAAATACACCCCTTGCACTGATCTGATTGCGCAAGAGTGCCTTTACGAAGCTTAGTAGAGATCTGCTACAGTATCTTCAAGGCTCCATGGTGAAGGTGGCCCAATCTCCAGTGCCACAGCTCGCCATCATCCCGGCTCACCAC
>APFE030645000.1:66384-92667 GCA_000404065.3 Pinus taeda | reverse complement strand
TGCGCCTAGGCAAGGTTCATTTCCCTCTCCTAGGGTTTTGAAGTTAAGTTCTCTTGGATGGTCAAATCATCGGAAAAACTTGTATCCTAATGTTCATACATATTCCCCTATCCATAATGTACCTTATTAAACACTGCCCATCATTAAAATCCCCCAAATTCCTCGTTTTTGCACAAACCCTAGTTTCTTGCTACAACTTGGCAATTTTCTGGGCTAGGCCTGTGTTTTTCCCTTTTGGACCCCTTCCCCTCACTCAATTTCTGAGATTCCACTTTCCCCTACTTTCTAACATCCCTCCCCACTTCCCTAAGTTTTCTCAAGAATTTAGAAGCCCCTTATCCCCTTCATTTTGCTTCATTTCAGAAAATCCCTTGTCCCACACATTGGGATATGTTTCACTCAAATGATGTTTCTGAGCAATCAAAGATGCATTTGGGAAACACAATAGAGGTTTTTGTCCATAACAGACCAAAGAAGAAAAGGCTCTTTCACTTTTTACACCACTGTCATGGTTTTAGCGCAATGTCAAAAATACAATTTCCTTGGGAGAATTGATACACCTCTGAAGTGACCTTGGGAAAATCAATTTTTCTCCTAGCTTGGTTGGCCAAATGACTTGCTTGATGCATAAAATGATAACTAGACACCAATAGCCGTCCAATGCGCTATCATGATCTCAATTTGGAGTTGAGGAACACCTTCAAAAGTTGACTGCAACAACACTTTGCCTTGAGGTAGCCTCACTGGGCACATTTTGACCAGTCTTGGGCGATTTGACCTTTTATAGGGCAAATGAACTCCAAATTAAACAATTCTAGTTTGGTTAGAAATTATACTCAAAGATATTTCCAACGAGCTATCATGCACCCAATTTGGATATAGGGAAGGCCTCCAAAATTCGCCTGGAAAAGGGCGTGACGCACAGAGAGAGCGCAACGCACTGGGAGAAAATTTCGAGTGTAAATTTACACTGGCGCGGCGCACATGGGAGGCGTAGCGTACATGGGAGGTGCAGCACATAGGGCTAAAAGGCCTGAAATTCATTGAAATTTCTCCAAATTTCCATCTATTTGCGTGGATTTTCCAAGTATGGTCAACATCTTAATGTTTCATCCATTTTTGTGCTGAGTGATGGTGGTGTAAGGGTGATAAAGGTTGATACAAAAATTCATACCCAACACAAACAAATTTGCTACCAGGGTTTCCGAGCTCACAGTTTTGTCACCAAGGACTCTCCTCCTTCCCCATTCTCCCTTGTTGCCTCATTTCCTACCCCCCCACCAAGTTGATCAATCCTACATTACATTCAACATCCCAAAACCCTAGCCCTTATTAAAATCTCCTCAACCCTATATAACTAATCCCAAACCCTAAACCTTATTCCCATATATAAAATCCCCCTCCTCTCCCTAATTAAAATTATCCCAATAATTCTCATTCCTCAATATTGTTTCCCCTTCCTAACAATCCCTAATAGTCCCTGTTGCATTTGTTTTTTCCCTTGGTGGCAGAAATTGAAATACAACAACAAAAAGAGCAGTTCAAGCATAGTTCATACACAACAGTCATCTTGTCTTCAGGGTATTTTGCATAGCAGTCATAGCATCTGAGCATTCATCAGACTATGAGGTAGAAACCCAAAGTGACTCTCCCTTGGAAGAACAGGCACCCCGGAGGCCTCACAAGAGTGGCAGACATGTTAGAGAGGAACCGACTACCCTTACAGAATTGCAGGCCTGCCCTCTTGCTATGTCCTGTTTTCAGTTTCGGTCATGCTATGAGTTTTGTGAAAGGGTTGCAAATGTCAATTTCACCATGTATTGGCTCGCCTATTTGTTCTACATTTGCATGGTGCTCAAGTTACTTTGGCTGTTGTTACTTTCACACTTACACCGGACTCTATTTCATTAGCTACCGGCATGCCTAATATGGCAGAGCCAAATGGAATATGACATACCTGGAGCAGAGGAACAAACAACTAGAGGATCGACAAGCTGAGATAGAGTTGCAATTGATCAAGGAAAACCGGCAACACATCATGGCAGCACAAGGTAGACCTATGGAGCAAAGAAATGTGGACCGGGAGTATGTTTTAGAGAAAGTGAAAATCCACTTAGAGGCTACTAGACAAGCCTGACAAGGACCATGCCTTGCTGAGACACATGGCTTTCCACTACATGGCTTGAAACAAAGTGTGTAAGGTCCGAATTAGGAATTTGAAGGTGAAATTGAGGAAGGCAATCAAGAAGCAAAAGAGGCAAAGGGAGCTCGATCGACTTCAGGTATTGGCCAAAGCCTCTTTGGCCCAACATAACACTTGATAAGGAAGATCTATCCCAAATTTCAAGAAATTTGGGACAATTTTGGTCACATGGGAATTTTTTGGCACAAACACAGGTTTTTTCTCTATACGCGCTGCGCCACCGGCGCGACGCCTCTGGTTGGTAGCTCCAAATGAGAAATGGTTTGGATTTTTGGATTCAGTGGGAAAAATCACGACTACTAGCACTCGAGCAAGAAATTTGGGCATGATTTGAGTCTCCAGGAGGTCAAACACACCCAAACAATGGCCTCACTGCCCCTATTTTGACACAGAAGAAGAAATCTTGGGAGAATGAATATTTGGAGGGGCAAATGAGCTCCAAATTCAAAAATTCCACTTGGGTTGGAAAGTAGACAGGTTAGGATTTCCAACGCTCACACTTGGGCATATTTTGGACTCCTACAAGTGCCTCAAAACTGGCCTCAAAGTGGCGTGATGCATACAGAAAATGGCACAACACATATAGGAAAAAAGGCCCAAAATGCCTCTGTTTCGCGAAATTTTGCTTCGCAATTTTTCATAAGTGGGCCCCCTCATCTACACTTCATTTTTTCAACACCAAAGTTTGCTTCTAAAGAATTTTCACTCCAGATGAGCATCTATCCAAGTGTCAAAAGAAGGCAAAGGGTCACCCAAGCCATTTGTCATGTTTATGGTGCTACACCTATAGCTGATGTTTGGCTCTCCACCTTAATTTTGTAATGATTCGAGTAACTCCCCAACCCTTGGGCATTCTATATCTTCATGGCACGTTCTATATATTGTATGCAAACCATTTGCAAAGGGTTGGTTGGCTTGTAACTTCTGGGAGACTGTGGGAAAGAAACTCTGTTTCTGCATTGTATATTTTTTACAGAGGATTAATGAAAGGCAGTGGCTCTGTTTCATGAGATTCATGTGGTTGTGAGTGTAGAAAATGTGTCTCTTATTTTTCTTATGTATCTTGTTATGTTTCATAGTTCATTTCATATTCATTTCCAGTGAATTTTTCTAAGTTAGCTAAGGTAGAATTCAATATTATTGCTCTGCCTGTGGGAAAATTTCATGTTTGGTGTTCATTCTTCTGTTAAAAAGGATTCATGTTGTCCATGCCCTTTTCACCCTCTCAATCAATCTCTCCATTCCGCATTGTCTTAAACTAAATTGCTAGGCTTTTCGCCTATCTTGCCTCACGAAGTAATCCATGCCTTTGTATTCAGTTCTCTGTTCATTGAGGTCCATTGGTCCCATATCATCCCAGAAACACAGTCATTCATAAAATCACTTCTTGTATCCATATTCACTTACTAGCCTAAGATAAATAGTTCACTGTAAGTCATCTCAGGCCATTTCATTTACCTATTCACTGAGCGTGACTCAGAGAGAGCCCTCCCTTATTCTGGTAGGGCTAGCTACCAGACTGAGCGTGGTTTGCGGTTAGCCTGAATTTTGCCTTCTTTCAGCCTAAGGTGGATTTAGGTGCTAACACCACTTTCACATGATCAATTTTTGTAGGAAGTACAAAAGGATCTAGGATTGGAGCTGATTCATGCAAATGACCATCCCCTTTTAGGTTCAGCTGATTATTTCCTTATAGTTATCTATAGATGTTATTATGTAGAAATATATATATATATATATATATATATATAATATATATTATATATATATATATATATATATATATATATATATATATATATATATATATATATATAAACCAGTGGGTTGTTATTTATCATATCTATAGTTGGTTCTCCCCATAGCCCATGTAGAATAAAGGAGGAATTCACCAGGAGCAAGTTTATTCCTTTATCCAGGCCTGGAGGATTATTTATGGAAAAGGAACCTATGGAGTCTTCTTTCGAAGCCTTCAGACTCTCTAAATATGAAGCTCCCGAGCATTGACTGATACAGGCTCGCAAAATGAAATGGACCAGTATTAGTCTAGGGATTCCTTGAGTATAGAATTGTTCTTTTCCCAGCTCAAGGAAATGATTACGGAAACGAAACCCCCTGGAGTCTATTATGGGAAATTTGGACTCTCTAAACATGAATGTCTCGAGCACCAACTACTTTAGGCTCATTAAAGCAATAAAGTAGTGGTAGTTTAGGGATCCTTTGGGCATTGAGCTATTCTTTTCAAGGCCCAAGGGAATAATTATGGAAAAGAAGCCCCCTTAGAGCTCTCTTTCCATACATTTCCAGCTCCCTAAATACGAAATGCCCCAAGCCGTCATCATTCCAAGCCTGGTTAAAAATCCATGGATTGATAAACAATTTTTCTCAAGAATAATAAGAAAAATGACATATGGCATCAAGTAAGAGGACTTAGAAATTATGTTCAAATATTCTATGTCCCATACTCTATCAAATTGAAAATTTGTAATCACAGTTGTATGTGAAGAAGCATTTTCTAGAATCATGAAGGGACTATATTTTCTTATATAAGAATGTTTCCTAATCAGCACTCATCCTTACTAGCAAATGGGGATAACTATCTTTACTGATTGATCTATACTTAAGGTGTAGAGGTCAAAGATCTTGTCATTTGAATTTCATTTCCAGAATTTGGATCACAGAGAACACTTGCAGCCTCAACATTATTTCTATCAACATTTTTTTCATTCAAGTTCTTGGAGGCTACATCAAAATCAGGAGATCAACATGAAATCACTAATATCTTAAGTGGTTCAGGTATGCACTCTTATTTTTCTTGAATTTTATTAGTGAATGGTTAAAATGTACACTGTAAATATGCACCTCTGAACATACCCTTCATTCTAAACTTCACTCATAATCCTCTGCCATACCCCACTAGCCTGTCTATTCCCAATCCCACATCGACTACAACCTAGCATGTTTGATGAGACATGAACCACAATCCCCAATGACATCTACTCATAATTACTACATGTTTTGTGTTGATATCCACCCGATCCTTGCTTATTCATCACTTCATGACATCTCCTAGCAATCATGAGATAGGTATGCCAACTCTCAGCCATGATGCTCGCACTCTACACCATGATGTTCACACTCTACATCAGATGCTCACATTCTAAACCATGGTGTTCGCACTCTACATCAGATGTTTGCACACTACAATCAGATGTTCACATTCTACACTAGGTATGGATAGGACGATCATCATGATAATGATCAGTATTACACTCCCAATTCATCATGATGATTGGACGATCATTCATCCAAATTTTAATACGCAGGGTGTCCAAGACCATGGTTATAGAATCAGTCAGCAACTAAAGGGAAGCAAAGAATTGGGAGAAGAAAAATTTTAGTTGAACAAAGGCACTGAGTGGAATAGGGGTTGATCTCCATGAACCCACCTTCATCCAGTTCGTGCACAACCTGAAATATCAACAATGTAGTGGTGTAATGGAGGAGAAAGGTTGGACAACCTTTCTGCAAAAATTCCAAAGTTTTAATGATCAAGTCGCCTTGGCATTCACATGGAGTTTTGATGGAGAGCATGTCCAAGTGGGAAACTTGAATTTTAGAGTCACAGAAGAATCTGTGAGTAGATCCATCGAGTTACCTACTGAGGGCGAATAGTTCTTCAAAGGAGGGCAACTCGACATTTCGAACTGTGCCATGTTTTTAAAGCCTGCCTACCGATCTATCAGTTGTGCAAAAGGAGTGTTAATAAATTGTATCAAGGAGCGATGGCACTCATTTCTCATGATGTTACAACATTTTATAACTTATGAGGGGAGGTGTTAGTGTCAATATTTCCATACTTCCATCAGGGATCAGATTTTCTCTTTGCACTTTCATTTTAGCGGTCCCATACTGAAATTTTTACATCATTTCATTAGGTCATGTCAAATTGATCCACTAATGGTTGTGTTCTCTTTACAGAATATAATTTCTCCTCATAGAGTATACTTGTTGACCCTTCTTCAAGTTGTCTTCAATTATGGTTTCATGGTCAATTTGCAATCATGCTTTCATTAGGTCATATGGCATGTTTTCATTAGGTCTTAGGGTTTCATTTCCAAGGTCAAGAGCATGATTTAAAAGTGTAAATAAAGGGAAACAAGAGTAGGAGGTTGATAAATAAGTCAAGCATGATGGCTTGTAGGTCATAGTCACTATATAATTATCTCTTTAACTAATGTAATTTTCACCTCAAAAAAAAATGTTTTTGAGGTGAAAACAAAGTGTTTTAAGTTAATTTGTATTTCTTATGTAATTTTAAGTCACTATAGGTAATAAATGATCCTTGCTACAAGACAAAGAAACACTGCAAAAAATAGTTCAAGTTGAGCATCATTCACCTGAAAAAGAACAAAGAAGGGAAGGAAATAAAAACAGGGATTTGGAAAAGGTCAAGAAACATTAGAAAGTGGGTTTTTCTAGTGAAAAATCAAAATCTACTCCTATATAAGGAGTCACATTTCATTTTCAAGTTCATCATTCTCATTTGGCAAAGAAGGAGTCAAAAAGTGAGGAAACGAGGAGAGGTTCAGTGAGTATTGGGCCAAGGAGAAGTGGTGTTGCGCTTCTGGAGGTTGGCACTGCGTGTTTGGAGTAGTGGAGAAGTGTCACTGTGCTTCTACAGTTTGGCGATGTGCATTTCAGGTAGTGGATGTGGTGTTGCATATTTAGGGGGTGGTGTTGCATGTAGGGAGGTTTCAGTAGTGCAAAATTACACTATGATGTGCATTCAGGAGGGTGCTGCATGTCTGTAGTTGGTGCTGCACATTGAGGATCAAAGACCAAAAAGCCTCCAACTTCATAAAAACTTCCAAAATCACCCTCTCATCCCTCAAACAAGTAAGTGCCCTCACTATATCTCATCATTAATTTGCAATTGAAGTGTTTGAAGGTAATTTACCATGGCAATGTAAAACCCTAGATTCTCCCCTAGTTATGCCTAAAACCCTAACCCCTGTTATTCCTCCCACCATCTATTACTAAAGCCCTGAAACCCCTTCCCTATATCACTCCATAACATTCTATACCACTTCATCCTTCATCCCACAAGTTATGTTTCAAAAAAGGATCTAAGCCCCTCCACCATTTTCATCATTCATACCCTCCCATTCATTTTCTATCCCACCAAAATACCTCAAAAGGTTACTTCCCATTCCCCCATTCCTAAATCACTCTTACTTATTCTCTTCATCCCTTTTCTAGGAGTGCATAGCCTCAAACTTTGCAAACATGGACAGAGAAGACAAAGACTATGAGGAGGAGGAAACCACTGGCAATGACAGTTTGAAAAATAAACCTTGACATCAGAGAAAACCACACAAGGGAGGCATAATTATCAGGGAAGAGCCATCAAACCTCAGAGAATTATAGTCCTCTCAGTTGGATGTCACTTGTTTCAAACATCTAGGGTGCTATGAGTTCTATAAGCAGGTAGAGCAAGTTCAACACCATCCGGAGCTCACTAGGCTTTTTGTAGACCATCTTCAGGACAAAAAGGTGACTCTTGGTAGGGTGACATTTACATTTTCACCTTCCATTATTGCAGATGCAACCAGGATTCTGAATGTATGGGAGAAGTGGTACAAGGCACAGGACCTGGATGAACACTATTATGAGCCTTACATCAAACCCAGGTACAGAAATGAGGAAAAAAGACTTTTTTCTTTCAAATTCCTTGAAGACAAGTATGCCCCCATGATGAAAATGATCATGAAATATTGCACTTGTGAGGGTAGATTTTCGAGTCTATACACCTATCACATCAGGCTTCTCATGCATTTTACCAAGGTGAGAATGTTAAACCTCCCTTATTTCTTGTTCAAGAATATTGAGAAGATGGTCCATTTTGTGCAGGAAAAGCCATACCCTCAGTAGATAAGTAGTCTCTATCATTATTCCTTGATCAAGATGATTGTGCTTCATCATCTTAGCCTCCTCAACATCTCTTGGGAGACATTTATTGCTCATGACATCTTCAGGGGTCCTCAAATTCCTCCACCAGTGTTTGAAGAATCAGGAGGACCTTCTAGTAGTTCTCAGGTGAAGACAGATGAGAAGGCCAAAGAGACTAGAGCTACCGAGGTTCCCGAGACTTACATGACATATCAGAGGGGCACAAGGAGATTGTTTGCAGTTGATAGGAAAGTGTTTGCTCCACAGGATGTGGAAGGGATTTTTCCTTCATCAACTCATAGGAAAATTCTAACTACACAAGATGTGGAAGGGATTTTTCCTTCATCAACTCATAGGAAAATTCTAACTACACAAGATGTGGAAGGGGCTTTTCCTTCTTCATCAACAAAATAGGAACAGGTGCAACAGCTACACAAAGGGAAAGAAAATATGAAAGTGGAAAGTTTTGATGATGAGGAGAAAGAGAGAGACTTTGATTTGATAGAGCATGATGAGTTGGAGCAGCATTATACTCATCGTGGAATGGAAATAATTGACTTAGAGGCTCAGGATGAAGAAACAATAAAGGACATCATCATACAGGAAAAGGAAGCTCAAGCCCAAGCATTGATGGACAATTTGGAGAGAGCCAAGTATGTCATCACATATTTGGAACAAGAGAACAAGAGTTGAGTGATAAGCAGGTCCTCATGGAGCTAGAACTTCTCAAGGTGAAACGACAAGGTGACAAGGAGGCACAGGTAACTTTGACTCCTATTGAGAAGGAAATTGAGGATGATAGAGAGACTTGGATTGAGAGAGTCAACTTGCATCTAGAGAAGCTATTGCAGAAGGCCAATAGGGACAACCAAATGATTAGGCACATGGCCTACCATTACAGGACCCAAAACAAAATTTGCAACATGAGGATCAAAAAGATGAAAACAAGGCTAAGATGGGATCTAAAGGGAAACAAAGAGGAGGATAGGCTTAGTTTTCTTGTTGAGGTTTCCTTGGATCATCAAAATGCTTGATGATGGTGCTGCTCACCAATTTTAGTCAGGTTTGGAGGAGATTTTGTTTTTTTGCAAATTTTGGAAATTACACACAGAAAACATTTGGCAGTGGCGTTGCGCTTTTCCTAGGGGCACCCAATGGACAAATGGCTTGCATTTTGGGATTCAAAGCGATTAGTAAATGCACCCTATGGATTTTCTAAGTTTTTGGGGTAGAACTAGTCCACCAAAAGGTCAAAAAACACCCTAAAAATGATCTTTCTGCTACTTTTTGGACACACAGAAGCAGTCTTGGGAGAATCAACGTTTGATGGGTCCAATGAGCTTAAAATGAAGAAATTTTAGGTGTTTTGGAAAGTAGACTTGAATTCCTTTCAAATGAGCTATCATGAGCTCAATGTGGAGGCCGGGAGAGCTTCCAAAAAGGACCTGAACATAGTGTTGCGCATTGGGCCAGTGGCGCTGCGCGCAGGGCAAATTTTGCACAGGATGGCTATTTTTCTATGTTTTAACTCTCATGGAGGATTTTTTACTGATGCAAATGA
The DNA here is from genome assembly GCA_000404065.3 of Pinus taeda. Lineage (NCBI taxonomy): Eukaryota > Viridiplantae > Streptophyta > Pinopsida > Pinales > Pinaceae > Pinus > Pinus taeda. The sequence continues at coordinate 82,951 of APFE030645000.1, read as the reverse complement.
TGACTTGGCTTGTAAATATGATGGATAATTAGTATTAGAGGGTAGATTCATTACATTAAAAGTCAATTTGAGCTTAAATGAATCAATTTTTTCACTTTTAGAAGGCAAGTTGTTAAGATGCCTATATTCTAGTTTATTGTTCAGAGTTGGTTAGATTATCTCCTCATCTTAGGGATTCGACCCCTGGGGATGTGGTGAGGTTGAAACAAAGCATATATCTTCTTCTTCTTTCTCATTGTAAAGGGTTGGACTCAGCCAGATGCTTATGCTTAATTGTACATAATTTTGTAGCAGTTTAGTAGGAGATTAATAAACATTGCAACTATTTCTTTGGGATCCATGTGGTATGGAGTTTAGTTCAGTTTCTTCTCTTATGTTCTAATCAGTGTCTAGCCAATTTAGTGTGATAAATTTCTCTAAATAAATTATCAATCTGAGTATCATAAACTGATGAAGTGTGGTGCACCATATGTGCTTAGTTAACCTTTTTTCTTACTTTGTCGTTTTATAGTTTATGTTGCTTTTGGGGGTTTTGTTTCTTATGTTAGGATCTAATTTATAAATAAAATAGAAAATGAAACAAATCAAAACTTTGAACAGTTAGATTAATCTAAGCTGGCAAAATATCTAAGAAAAGAAAGCAAGAAAAATAAAGCTACTGCAATTTAAACTAAAGGCAAAAGTAAAACTTGAAACTACTCTTAAACTAATGAAAGGAAAGTCAATAATCTCATTCATAATAACAAAATTCCACCAATGTTGGCTCTAAAAACATCGTTATATGGGATGAGAGAATGACACTAAACTATCTAAGGATATACTAATGGAAAGCAAGTCATCTCATTCATAGTCATAACATTCTGCCAATGTTGGCTTTAGAAACATCATCATATATCATGAGAGAGCGAAAGACTACAATAAGAAGAAAGAAAGAAAAACAAATCAAGTCCCATTCATAACTTCACATATCGCCAATTTCGTTCTTAAGGAACTAAAAAGACTCAATAAGACATGAACTTATGTAATGAGTATCCTACTAAGCAAAAAGCAAGAACATTAAAGAAAAACTAATCTATTGTGCTCTCTATGCTCCAATTCACCAATCAAAAAATAGGAAGACTACTTTCTTAGAATATTTTGTCAAGAATACATTACACAGTTAGATAAATCTACAATCAACCGAAAGCAAGAACATTTAAAAAAAAACTAATCTAATGTGTTCTCTATGCTCCAATTCACCAATCAGAAAATAGGAAGACTAATTTATTGGAATATTTCCTCAAGCATAAATTACACAGTTAGATAAATATACAATCAACCAAAACCAATAACATGTAAAGAAAAACTAATCTACTGTGTTCTCTCTGCTCCAATTCACCAATCGGAAAATAGAAATACTACTTTCTTGGAATATTTTGTCAAGCATAAATTACACAGTTATATAAATCTACAATCAACCGGTTGAACACACTTACATGAATTAAAATTGCATGAATGGAAAATCTAAACTATCAAACTTGAAAGCAATAAAATGATATACTTGAAATGAAATCAAAGCAAAAATACAAAATAAAATATACTCTACCTTACATTCTAATATGCTCGATGACATCTACTTCACATCTCCTTTCATGTTGAGAACATCAAAGCTTTATTCAAATTCTTCAAAATTACAAAGTAAAACAAAGCTCTCCAAATCTTTCCAAATCCATCAAGGAATAACTACAAACTCTATGCTAAAGAGCTACCAAAATGTTACAAGCTTAAGAACTAAAAACTAAGCTCCCAAATGAAGGAGATAGATCTCCTATTTATACAAAAATATGAGAAGTCATCTCATTAATGAGAGTCCATGAATCTCTCCCTCTACCTATAGAGTCCTAATCAAAATAGGAACTGATAAGACACGTCTTCTTAGAGTTTTAATACAATTAGGAGATGTCACACATATCCTCATGATTCCATGATTCTCTCCACTCAAATTCGAATTTGGCCTTAGGGTACCACATAAAGGTCTTCTAGAAGCCTCCTTTTAACCTACACATGTCAACAATCTCAACCCATTAGTTAGGTATAAGCATATGCACATTATTTTCTAGCTTTTAACCACAAATTCACTTAAAAAGGCTAAGAATTCATAAAGTTTGGAAAAACATAAATGTGGCTGAATGATAATGAAAGTGGGATGAATGTAGTGACATAGTAGTGAAATGGAGGTGATATAATGGACATAATAGTGAAAGTGTAATGGAAATGAATGACAATTTCTAGACCCAACATACCCCCCAAATGAGGCTATTGCATGTCCTCATCCAATATATATTACGTTAATTATTTTGATCCTTGAGCTTTGGCTTAACTTTGCATAATATCATTTGATAACTTCATACTTCTGTGAAGTGTTTTACTTGAATTGCAACATGGTGGTTCTTGTGTTACAACCATATTTTGTTGTTGCATTCTATTTTGACATTTGAACATTGCATAATGATATTTTAATTATTGTTGCAAAGTATATCTTTATTGATTTGCATGATGGTTGGTTCTTGTGTGACAACCATGATTGCGTTTTAAACACTTTTGAAAAGCCATTTTATGCTCATAATATCAATGTAATAGTTAATAAATGTTGGAAGTATGTGGGATCCTGAATATGATATGGACATGGCAAGATATGAATATGAATGTATTCCCACCCCCGCTCCTGCCCCCCAACTGATGGTACTGGAAATTTTATGAAATGAGGAAGAGAAATGTTTTTCCAACAATTATCATTCTAGATTTTTATGGAATTCTATCGTCAAAAGTTAAAAAATGACATACCTTAACTTACCCATTGAAATTGATGAGTTGTATGTGTGCTGGCTTCAAAAATTTTGATCATAATCTTCTTCAAGTGGTTGAACAAGAAGAGTCATGGATAAAGAGTCAAGATGACTTTTTATTGCTTCTACTAAAACTTGTTGAACCTGCTCCAAAACGCTGAAAGTTATGGTTATAAATTATTATATTTCTGAATAATTTATCGAACCCTGACCCTTTCCCCTAGGCCTTGGTCTAATCTAGCCACTAAGGGTATTTTTAACCGTTGCCCATTCATATAGCCGTTGAAGGACCCCATTCATATAGCCGTTGAAGGACATGCATGCTCTATTTAACGGATCACTCAGAATTGTTCCTCAACTTGTCCTAACGATGAACCACACTTGTTGGTTCGAAACGCGTTGACAAATGATTCTCTATGTGATTTTTTTGAAATCATTGTCATAATCAAAGTATGGATCACAAAATTCTAAACTCTTTAATAGTCTTCATGTCTTCAAAATTCATTGGCACAGTTCCTACTATGTGAAAATATGTTCTGATGTCAAACATAGTAGGAAATTGTTGACTTAGTGGCCATTAATGGATGCCACTGGTCAACACGAGAACTCTCACCATTGATGACAATGAGAGTCAAGATGCCCAAACACATATTGCTAGGTACGAATGAATTTGCTGATGTCAACTCACCTAGAAGATTTGACGAACAAAGGACATTAATGTATTCCCATTGTTTGTCAACATGAGAACTTGCCATTAAGGCATGCAAGCCTCAAGGTGTCTTTTGAAGGAACTTGGACTCAAAGGACTATGGACTCAATAATTTGCATTGAAGCAGGGCTTATTTGCGAAATGAAAATGACAGGAAAGAGAAGATGAAAATGGAAGACGGCAATGGAGAGAAGAAATGGCAATGAGAAATAAGCATCTGAATGACCCTCTTACTTTTATTTGTGGGTTATGAATGGACAAAAATAAATGGAAAGTGTATGTGAATGTAAATGGAAAATATGGAGGGAAATGAGGTGAATGGTTTTGTTATGCTCTGATACCACTTGTTGTAGCTCTGATACCACTTGTTATGCTTTGGTACCACTTGTTATAGATCTAACCCGGCAATATTATAAATCTGATATGAAAATATAAGATAATGCAAATAAACCCAAGAGTAACAATATTTGAATATAGATAGAAATAATTCACTTTATTGATCTCAAACCCTTAAGGTAGGGCAACACCGTACATTCACTCCTTAAGGAAGGAGAACACTCCATAAGCCATATGCTTGTACATACAATAATCATTGGCAATATTCCTTGACATCCTTCATGTGGCGTCTTTATCCTCTATATAGGCCTCATACATGCAATACCATGGATCTAACTTGTTGTAGATCTAACTTGTTATAGATCTAACCTGGAAAGATATGAAAATATAAATAAACCCAAGAATAACAAGATTGAAATAGATAGAAATGATTCACTTATTTCTATCTTATTTCTTGAGTTTATTTCTATTGTCTTATATTTTCATATCAGAGCACAACAAGTGGTATCAGAGCACTTTCTTGGGAAAAAAAGTGGAGATTTTTTTTTACTTTTTGCAGGATTTCGGGGGCGTCGAGTTTTCAGATCAGATCTGTACGTTTTGGTGCAATATCTACAAAATCTGATTGAAGATCTGGATTCCATGTGAAAAAATACCCGATTTCAAAAAAAAAATCGACTGAATCGGAGTCCGGATGAAGGAGATCTCTATTATCAAACCCTTAAGGTAGGGTAACACCATACATTCACTCCTTAAGGAAGGAGAACACTCCACAAGCCATATGCCTGTACATACAATAATCCTTCACAATATTTCTTGACATTTCTTCATGTGGAGTCTCTAGCCTCTATTAGGCCTCATACATGTAATACCATGGATCATTACCATGGTTCCCTCATATTATCCACTAATACCGTGGGCCCATTACATTATTACTAACTACTTGTGGTCCTTACATGATATGGGTTAACCACCTTATTTATTACTATGGCCCATCCCATTATTACATTATTACCTTGGGCACCTCCCTTGGTACCCCATATTATCCCCCCTAGGTATATAATGGATTCCAAATCACTCATCCAAACAAATTCGAGTCTAGAAGTTGTCCATGATCAAGTTAACTTTCTTCTTCCAAGCCAATCATCAATTCGTGCAAAGAAAGCCATAACAACAAAAATCGATGAGGATTAGGATATGACAAAGATAACAACAACTTGCATATCCTAGATTATTCAAATCCAATTAGGTTCATGAGTGCAATATTTCTTGATCAAATAACATTAGGAAGGCATGATAAAGTTGAAGACAAACCAACATGCAAACATTGTCAAAGAAAAAGTCACATGGAAGATCATTGTTTTGATCTCCATCCTTGTCACCATTGTGGCAAGCATAATCACTCATCAAAAAAATGTTGAAAAAAAACCAACCTGCCAGATTGAAGATCAATTATTCATGGATTGATCCTTGGAAATGGTCGCCAATAGTAAAATGATTGTATAAGTTTTAACACAAAATTCAATCTCTCCTATTGCATAAAATAATAAAATGAAGATGGTACTCTCATGCACCTAAAAGTGGGAGTACCATATTGACACTCTCCTACACCTGAAGGGGGTGGGTTCATAAATCAAATGTAGATAATTGTATTTCCTTTTAGCTGACAAGGGGGGAAATGATAATGGAATTGAAGGTGGTTGTCAGATTGAAAGTTTCACCATCATCAAATTCACCAATGGGCATTATCAACATTTTGTCAGTGGACAAGAAATTGGGATGTTGATTGAAAGCAAAGGACATATGGACCCTTTTGTAGCTTGGCACTTGATGGAGTTGTTAATAAATTTTCAAAAATGTATCAAACTTGCGGCTGATTCATGTTCTCTTCAAATTGAAGTTTTTTCGACATCTAGCTTTCGCAGTTTTTCAGGTAGTTTTTCATTGAGTATCAATATTTTCAGCATGAGAACTTCGAGATGGTATATATTCTTACTTTGGACTTATCGTTGAAGGGGGGAATATTAGCCTCACTCTCACATTAAAAATAATTATAAGTCCAAAAATATTAAATTAATTAAATCATGAAAGTTGGATTTAATTCCTAACATAGATATGCCCCATCTTGATAAAAGAACCAATCATTAATCATGGAAATTAGCTACCTGGATCTTTTAGACATGCATGGAGTTGGAACATTAAAAATAATTTCATAGAGTGGGATCAAGAAGTCCTGACATATTTTGGTATAAGATTGGATTTAGTGAGACTCCTAAAGCACTTCATAATAGAGGTGGATTGGCTCCTCTTGCATTTTCCACTCCTATCCCATTATTGGGAATGTGTGCTTAACCTAGATGATATCAAAGTGGTATGAGGCCATGAAGAACTAAGACTGTTGGCCTTCCTTCAGATTTTGATCTTGTCTAATATTGACCTTTAGTGGGAGAGAGAGGATATTAGCCCAGTTGAATATGCTTCCTTCGATTACTATGGAATACATCAATGGGACCCATCCTTCATAAAATGTTTATGCATAAGGAAAACTATACAAACTTCATAACATGAAAACCCTAAATTGAAAGGGAATATTCAATATGTTGGTAGGATAATTCCTATTTGGATAGGAATTGAAGGTTTCTTTGTTTGAATGGGACCTGAAGGTTCTTTTGTTGGGACTTGACCTCACAACCATACCTCATCTAACACTATCTTTTCCTTGGCTATATTGTAATACATATAATTGTATGAGGAATTGAATGAGGTAATAAGATTCGCATGGCTATCCTTAATCATGGCTTCTCATGTGGCCACTCAAATTACTATGCACATGGAAATATTGGGGGAAAATAAGCCATCTTGTGCATTCAATACCATATAATAACCCTATAGATCTCATATTTTGGGTGATATGGAGGTGGATTTTCTCTTCGAAACTTTTGGTACACTTTTGGCCATGCATATGATGTATATTTATCAATGAAACATGGAGCATCCTTAAAGTCAGGACCAAGCAAGATGGTGGGTTACTCTTTACTTAGGGCTCAACCATGAGTAATTTTGCAGGCCCTTTATTTGACAAATACATGGTTTTCTTACACAACTAATTAAAGGAAAAAAACCATTATACAAATTATCTTACAATATTAATCCAAGTAACTTTGAGGTTTGGGCTCCAGGTCAACTCTATCTATCTACTAGTTTATTCTTCTGCTTTTAATCCAAGAGAGAGGCTCTGGGTCTCAGTGGTAATGAAAAAGCAATTTTGGTAAGATGAAGGAGGGGAACCATTTTGAATAACACTACAACTAATGAACTCACAATATTGACCAAGATGGCTCGATATCACTCCACATAGATGCTTCTTTGCATTATGGAGGCTAAGGATAGGGTTCCTAGGAGAAAAATGCATGTGCTCTTAGATCGAGGAGAAGTGGCTAGTGCTAGTGATTGAAATTGGGGAAACATTTTAAATGAAGAAGCTAGAAAAAGATGTAGAGATGAATCCCTATACATGAAACCCTAGGTGATTAGATAATTTTGATTCCTATAAGTGAAGTAAGGAAAGGGATAAATGTTAATGGGTATGGAGAAACATAAATATACATGTTTTAATAGCCTTGAAAACTTGAGCCATGGGCCATAAGCAATTTCATGGATGCTAGGGAAAGATCCTAGGTACATTTAAAGATAAACTGAGTGCAATTAATGAGATGGATATTCAAAGGTTCTTCTACAAGTGTATGGGGAGTGCATGGAGGTAGATCATTGACCAAGTGAGTTTCCTAGAGTGTGCGAGACACGAAAGAAGGTTAGCGAATGATGGAAAGGAAATGGCTCAACCATTAATTTGAAAAGAACATTTCCATTTTCCCAATAAATTTAGATAAGGAGAAATTAAGTTGGTGTAGCATGAGTTCGGCTGTCAATGAAGATAAGCTAGATTTATTCACAAAATGATAAATAATATGAAAAGTAAAATTTAAGTGGTGATCGATTAACACATACCTGAGCTAAATTGGTGGAAGCTAAGTGTTGATGAGAATTGAGGACATGTTTCTCTCCAATCGACGCTTTCACTCTTACAAGAGAAAGAAAAGCTAATCAATTTGAGGAAAGAAGGTGATATGGTGCAATTTTAAATAATTTTATTTCTTTTACTTAAGTTTAGTTATGTAAACTAAGCAATGAATTTATCTTCAATACTTAATTCCACTAATAATCAAGCCAATGATATGCTTTAAGAAATATGACACCTAGTGCTATATATGTGAAAGAGGCTGAAACATAGAGAGAGTATCATTGGCTTGACAAGAATCCCAATGTTACAACACTTGGATAACCATATTTAGGGATATATATCCTTAGAAAAATAGGTTTTAGGAGTAAAAGGAAGTTTCTTTTGGAGAGCTATATTACTAGATTAAGCAATACTAGATTCATATCGCTAAGATAGTCATATTCATAGTGATATGACATTGAGTTGAGGAGGTTTGGAGTGAATTTTACTGAGTTAAATTACTTTTTAAGGAGTATTATATTGATAAGATATCCATCACTAGAGTGATACATCATTCAATTGAGTAGGTTGTGAGTAATACACCACTTAGATGAGGCAGTCTAAAAAACAAGTTGTTAAGACAAAGTCACATTTATGAGAATTGTATCATCGATTTAGTCATTATTAGAGAGATATAGTCCTAAAGAGAGAAAGTGTGCATGGTAAAAAGTTGATTGAAGTCACCTATTTTGAGTTCCATGTCACTGGAAAACCACTTTGCGAAGCACTATTTCGTTGCGATAATCATCTTTCCAACCTCGTATTATAGGGTTAAAGGACTATTGAGGTTTGTATCAGATGGAAAAGTAACTTCTAAATAAGGACTATTGAGGCCTGTATCAGATGGAAAAGTAACTTATAAATATCTTGCTTGAGGCTCATCGTAAGGAGTGTCAAGGACAATAAGAAGGTAAATTCAACTTATGGAAGGGTCCATGAATCCTAGTAAGGAGATAATGAGACTTTTCAGTAGGAGGGACCTTGAATTTTCTCTAGGTAGGAGTGACACCTAGAGAAAATGAGGGGGGTTGTTGTAGTTATTACAAAAAATCCAAAGAATCTTTTTATTTTGGGATAAAATAATAACATAAATATTATTAAAATCCTAACCAATTTCTTCCTTTATATTTGTCACTCTTGTTCATTTGACCAAAGGAATTCCTTCCTTTCCCTTTTCCTAAAAATATTTCCTTTTTAACATTTAAAATTTCCTTTTAATATATTGACATTGGGCATCTAATACATGGAGATAATATCTAAAAAATTCTTAGCCAATACTAATCTACCACCTTAAGACAACCATTTATTGCATAAATTGAAATTATACATGTTATTTTATTATATAACCATACCAAATAGACATATTTTTTTCCACGGAATATATCCCGTGGAAAACCATTGGGCCCCTTGATTATAATATGGTATCTAGGATAGACCTATACTCTTTAAGGCACAATGGGAGGGAAACAAAATGGCTCAAACTAATTACAACAATATACTCATTGTGAGCTCCACAAGTCATTTACATGAATAGAACCTATGCACGGAGGAAAATACTCCATCTCACAACCACTCAAGACAAATCCAAATGACATCCAATTAGCATATTTATAATATTTTTCTTTTACTTTAAACCTAGATATGTTACACCTTCATGGATCTCAACATAATTAATTGAAAGTATGTTTAATATTTGTAATTTCACTTCATCTAGTTCATTAAATTTTGGTGAATAATTTGACATGTTGAATTCCATTCATGAAGCTTTACAATATATATCCAAGACCTCCCTTATGCTTTTCATATCCTATTAGTGCATCAACCAAATATCACAATGTTTTCTACAAAAAGAAGATTGTTCAATATGAAATTTTACTACTTTTATTTCTCCTCTTCTCACATTTTTCATTAACATGCTTAAACCTTTAGCAATTAATTAAAAAAAATGGGATAAGTAACATCCTCATATGAATTCCCTTAGGGCACTACAAAACTAAAAAGGAGATTCATTTGTGAGCATAACATAAGAGAGAGATGATAGGAATTCCATGACATCTTATAGTATTCATATTCATCCCTATCTACAGTAACAACAACCTAAGTTATAACCAATTCACTTTTACACAAGTTTTGGCTAAATCAAGTTCCATCACAACTATTGAGGATTTTTAAATAATTATTGAATACAATCTTTCTTATGTTTTTGCAACGGATTTGACCATTGAAAAATAATCCAAGATATTCATCTCAATAACACTAAAAAAATAACTTTAAAGAAGTTATCAATCATCTTTTAAATTGCTTAATACATACAATTGCATAAATAAAATCTTCTAAAGTCTTTAAATGGTACTAGATCTTATACAATAAAAATAAATTTAGAATTTAAATATCCTATTATCTATCTAATAACCTAGATTCTTCAACAATTTTAATAGATATCCTTCCAACCTATCTTATAAAAAAAAACACCAATGTCCATCCCTCCCTAGTCTTTTCATCCTTTTAAAAGATGAGCCAATTAATTAATTTTGATCCATTTTGATTATTTTTGATTATTTCTTTGTGCGTTATGCTTCCAAATTCTTTGTTCAGATATTTTTTTATATCACTATAAAAAGGAAGGACTTTTATCTCATTTATTTGAACAATCTAATACAAGATAAGTGATCCCTTTACGTTAAACACGCTTAAGCTTCTTTCCACATGACTCATACAAACTTGCATATAAGAGATATGGGTGGGAGATATATGACTCGTTCTATATATATGTTAATTACTAAACCTTATAGAAATGTATATAATGTGATGTATTAATTACTAAATTCAATATATTCAATATATTCACATGAGTCGAGATGGTTTGTCTGGTGCTCTGGTACACTTTTATCTTGACAATTAGGTTTCTCTAGCACAGTAGATTATTTTTGTTGGAAATAATTCTGTCATGACATGTATACATGTCAATGTGATCAGTTTCTAAGTCTTTTAGTCTTTATTTATTCCTTAGGTATGTGAGTTGTTAGGAGTCGTAGATCTAGTTTCTTCCCATCTTATTATCTGGCAGTCTATAATCTAGTTATTATATATGTAACTATTTTATGTGATCAATTAAAGAAAGTGTATAATTTGTGTATTGGTTGTGTAATTTCTTTGCTTATGTTTTTAAATTCAAATTTCTAACCTGATATCAGAGCTAATTCTAGTTTAACGGATAACTAGATAAATGAAAACGTTTTGAAATTTTTTTTTTTTTTTAAATAAAGTAAAAAGTTGTGTTGTGTGAAATAATTGTGTAAGTAAATTTTATTTTATTGTTAGTGGATATGTTCAATATGTGTTTGAGTGATATGGGCTCTCCTGAATCTAAATGAGAACACGGTCTTCGACCCCTATCAGTGTACTTCTTGTGAAACTATGTCCACACCGATACAGGCATGGCGGTGCTCACGTGGTGCGCGTTTGATTGGATCGACTCGCTGAAGGGTTCTGCTACAGAAAGGCAATGCCGTTGGTTTTTTGTGAGAAGACGATACCGCTACATGTCGTGAATGAACGCGCTGACCTGAATTCTCAGATTTGGGCACGAAAACTTCTGCGTGTAGAGCTCTGCCTTTGAGCCAAGGGAGAGGGTCCCGCGATCGGTATATATCTCAGCACTACGTATTCCTGCATTGGGATCTGGCAGCATCACAGACTTGAGATCATCGCCAATGACCAAGGGAACATGACCGCTCCCTCCTATGTGGGATGTAAATGGCAACGCTAAACTATACAGAATAAAAGGTTGGGGAGCTCCCCATTTCTTCACCAACAACGATGGGAATCTCTGCGTCTGACCATTGGGAAATTTTGATGGTTTAGATTAAATTGATATCATGGGCTTGATTGAATATCTAAATAGATCGAATATAAAGTTGCCCGTGAATAGAAAAATTGCAGGAGTGCTTTGACAGGGCTATTGTCAGATATGGCTACCAAATAAGCCCTCGGACATTTCTTCCATTTCATTTGATTTTCTAAATTTTCCTGAATTGGGACCGGTGGGTCCAGCTATGGATTAGCCTTCGAAGCATCGACCTGCAGATCAAGAAATCTACACATTTGGGAGGAACAAAATATGTTCCACCGTTGACGATTTCTAGAGTCCTTGTTCGCTACATGATTGGGTGGTTTTATTCATGTATCTTTAGTTTGTTTCAATCAGTTTATATTTCACATTTATTTTATGAGAAAAAATTATAGTATATGAACCACCCATTAATCAACATAAAAACATTTTTCAAATTAATGGTTCTAGTTTTTTGGCATTTGTAGAACACATCATTGACTTGTTTATGTGTCTCTGTTATACACCGATGGGTCTTGTTTTGCTTAGGGTTTCAAGAGAATCAATTGTAGGATATTTTTGTGAGTATGTAAATGTGTATGTAAAAAAAGGTCAGTAGACAACTTATCTATATAACTAGAAGTATGTATTTAAAAGCATACTACTAGGATGGAAGCATATTCATAGAGATATTAAGTGTTTAGGCTATCCTTTCGGGTAGTCAAGAAGCTTCAATTGTACAAAGTTTGTCAACCATGGTTAGAGGCAATTATGTTTTAAATGGAGGTCAAGTGACAACTCGAAGATGTGGTGGTGAAGAAAGAGAGGTGTTTGCGAGATTCAAAGGTGTTTGCGAGATTCCAACGTGAGTGCTCATGAAGACCATTCAAACAGATATCATGTTGTTGTTGCAATATGTGTTTTGATTATTTTCTAGGTAAGCATTAAGGTAAGGTGTTGGAAATAATGATTCCATGTCATGTATAGTTGTCATTGTGAGTCCCTAAGTGTCTATCTAGAAGTAGTTATTTCCTATGTATGTGAGTTGTCTATGAGTCATAGATCCAACTTCTTCGAATCTTATCATCTGAAAGCATAGCTACCAAATAGGCACTTATCGGAGAAATAAATACGGGAATTCGGCAATTCGATCATCGAATAATTCGATGAAAAATCGATTCCGTTTAATGCAGGGATTTATAGAAAATTCACGAGGGGGCTTTGTTAATTTGCCTTCTTTAGAATAGTAAGACAGTAATCTTTAAGCACAAAATAGATAGTTTCCCGATGGTATGTCGGAAATGGAAAGGTTGCTCGATTGTAGGTAGGAAATGGAAACAAATTTTGAGTAGGTAGGAAATGGAAACAAGTTCATAGTGGAGAAAATTTTCCAATTTTCAAGTTAAAGGGTTTAAAACACATAATAAATAAAGTAAAATCTTGAAAATTAAATTTTATAATAATTAATTGATTTTCTAAATATAATATATTTATATTAAGAGAAATCTTATAAAAGTATTTTTGAATTTTGAATTTTTAAATATGTATTAATTATAAAATATTTTAGATAAAATTTGAAATTAAAGAAAGGTAGTTTTGAGTTTAGAATATTTAATTTTTAAATAAATACTAATCATAAAACATTTTTAGATAAGATTTGAAAGTAAGAGGGAAGTTTTGACTTTTGAAAAGAAAAGAGATTTTTGGAGATAAGACAAATGTGATTGTAGTTTTGGTAAGTAAACTGTAATTTTAAAATTGCTTATATTGATTAAAATTATTAAAAATTATTTAAATTTCAAAATGAATGGGAAAAAATTGATAAGACATTATTGTTACAAGAAAAAGAGTATAAATATTTAAATGTTTAAGATATCTATTCTCGAATTTTTTCCAAATTGAAAATTTTCCAATAGATTTTTTATGGTATTGTATCGAATTCGAATTCGAACTTGGTAACTATGTCTGAAAGTGGGTGATCTAATTATTATATATGTAACTACTTTATGTGATTAATAAAAGAAAGTGTACGATTTATGTGTTGTTTGTGCAATCTCTGTGGTCATCTCTTCAAATTTCTAACAACTTAGTTTGTTGAAGATGTTGTGAAAGCATTCCCTTCAAATATCTATGCATGGATCTCAACTGGCTTGCTCATGGTTTCCACATGGGTTTCTTGTGAATGATTCAAGCCTATATTAATGTTATCCCAACTTATACGTTTTGGTATATTGCCAATGCACGGATATTCCATTGAGCGTTTTGAGAATAAGGCTTTTGTCGTAGTATCTTATTTAGTTGGTTGTGTGTTTTAATGTGGGAAAAATGAGTGCCTTAAATAAATTTCTGAAGAGGGAAAAATCAAATTCTTCTTTGGATCTCGGGTTTTTTTTAGCAAAAAAATGTGATGCTCTTGAAGGAAAAATGGTTAGTGGGAAAGTTTACTAGTTTGTGGGCAGGTTATGAAACTGTTCAAGACTAAGTTTTTTCAAAACTAGGAAAATCATCAACCCTAGAGGGTTTACTACTATGGAAATTGGTATTATGTATTTCTATATGAAAATTAGGAAGATAAAGATCACATCTATAAGTTAGGTCCCTATTCCATAAACACTAGAGGTTTGTTCCTCACTCATTGGTCTCTTTAATCTAATCCTATGATGGAAATATCATTATCACTTGTGTGGACCATATTTCCTTTCATCCGTCTTCTTTTTTGGGGTGAAGGTATTTTTAAGGCAATTGGAGATAAACTTAGCATATTTATTTCTTGTGATTTGGAACATGGGAACAATTTTTTGTCCCCGAATATGAATATGTGTTGAAATCCATTTATCAAAATGGCTTCTAGAGGTGATTCAACTAAATCTATATGGTTTGTCTCATCTCGAGGCTCTAGCTCTAGCTTACGAACAGGTTCCTTCTAAATTTAATTTGTGCCACAAGTATGGAAACTTTGAGAAAAGCCATCCAAAAAGCTTCAACTTCTCAAAGCTCTCCAAAGTCTCCTCTTAAAGAAGAGCAAGGAGAAACCATGAAAGGATTCATTCCAGTTAAAAGGAAGCATAAGAAGCATGGAAGTAAAAAGTAGTAGACATGTAAAGTGGAATCTAAGCATCAACCCATTTCCTCAAATAGCTTTGAAGCCCTGAATTCTCTAGAGTAAGAAGGCTAGAATCTTAAGGCCCAAGCAAATCAAGCAAACAAGCATATTCTAAATGTTCCTCGAGATTTGATTGACAAAGAACAACCTAGCTAAGGACCCTCCAAGGAAAAATCCTACAATGGGAAAGATTCCCCCAAAGGTCTCTCCTAGGGTAAAAGATGAAGAAGGTGGTAAGGTGGCAAAGAATAAGTCCTCCTCTTCTCCCCCTTCCTATTCAAATGTGCTTAAAAAGAAGCGTTCCTCCCCATTGGTAACTAGAAGAAAGAAAGATCATAATAGTAAGCAATCAAGTCTTGAATCCTACTAGCTAAGCCATGTATCATCGTCTAGTAATTTATAGAAATGTTATATTTCTACATTTTATTGTGCAAGTAATTTGTTTAAAGATACTCTTGCTCTCATGAAGAAGTAGGTGTAAAAATGGAAGACTTAGTTTTGAAACATTGCCCTCCTTACCCTTTTTGGAAGGAGGTTGGTTTCTTAGTTTTTTTGTAAATGTGCCATTAGTCCAAGCTATTCAAAGTGTCTCACAAGGAAGAGAACATACTGTAACTCATTTCTGAAGCAACTACTACATTCAAGCCGCATATTTTAATATAATTTTTTCATTTAAGTTAAAAAAATTACTAATCATTGTGTTAGAGAAATAGATAGTTAAATATGTACATAATTAGGATAATAAGAGATAATTATTATGGAAACAAATTAATGATTTATATGTTGAGGATACACATAATCAATAACTAGCTGACATACTTCATAAGTAGATTGTTTCATGATAAGAAATAATTAGGATGTAAACAAATTGACCACTTATATATAAATGACATAGACATTGATAAAATTAATTATTCTAATTAATGTTGAATAATAAAAGAAAGAATAATAAATTAGTAAATTGTTTCATAATTAAGATGTAAACAAATTGATTGTTTATGTATAAATGACATAGATATTAATAAGATTTATTATTCTCACTAATGTTGAATAATTAAAAAAACAATAATAAACCAGTAAATTGTTTCATAATTAAGATATAAAACAAATTGACCATTTATACAATAAAATGACATAAATATTAATAAATTATTATTCTCATTAATATTTAAATATATTAAAAATAACGAATTTTCACATAGTTTGTTTATTGTAGAAATATTTTATATGTGTCTTATTGCACAAAATTATTTTGTTAATTTTTAATCACAAATACCATGCATACATTTAAATAAATATAATATGAATAGAAAAGTTTATATGTTTCTTTATTTTAGAAAATTAATTTACGAATGCACATGCACATTTTTCATATAAAAAATATGAGTGGTATATGGTAAAATGAAATACCATTACATAATGACATGGAAACTTATTGGACATGAAATTTCTTTATAATTTATAAACTTATAAATACCAATGTTGTTTCTATGTGGAGATGTTAATTACTGGGATGCATAGAATATAATGGGTTGATTTTATGATATGTGTATATTCATTATTAACATGGAAATTTATTGGACATGAAATTTCTTTATAATTTCTAAATTTATAAATATTAATGTTGTTTTTATATAGAGATGTTAATTACAGGGATGCATATAACATAATGGGTTGATTATATGATATGTGTATATTCATTATT
>APFE030645000.1:1578-58078 GCA_000404065.3 Pinus taeda | reverse complement strand
CATTGTTCCACAAATGAGCAAATTGCAAACATCTTCACCAAAGCGCTTGGAAGAGAAAAGCTTGAAAGATTCAGAACAATGCTTGCACTCACCAACATCCCTTCAGATTAAGGGGGGGAATGTTGACACCTAATCCTCAGTGATTGGGGAACTGAATGTGAATATTCATCGAGAAGATGAACTGAACAATCACATTCATGTATATATTAGGTAGCTGGTTAAATGAATAAACGCATTAGTTTTCTGGAGTTACTCCTGGCCTGATAGAAAAAATTTTAACCATTGGTGAAAAAATCTCATGAAATTCAATACTGGCTTTCTGAGAGAACCCTTTTGCAACCAGCCGTGCTTTGTACATATCTTCTGTATCATTCACACCCCGTTTCAGCTTGAAAACCCATTTACACCCCACAGTTTTCGTGTCTTTTGGAAGCTCAACCAGATCCCATGTGCCGTTCTTACTTAAGGCCATCATTTCATCCTTCATGGTTGCTTTCCACTTGTCACTATTCGAACTTTCTATTGCTTCCTGATAGCACAGAGGTTCATTGTCATTAGCAGTAAACGCAACTGAAGTAACATAATCATCATACCTTCTAAGTGGTCGTTTGATTCTTGTCAACCTCCTTAAGAATGTTTCTGGTGCTTCCTCGATTGGCTGACTACCATCTGTAGGAACTTCTTGATGATCAGTATCTGAGACCTGTTCATGATCTAAACCTGAACCATGTTCATGTTCTGATTCTGAAACCTATTCATGACTAGTATCTGAACTATGGTCATCATGACTATCATTAGAAATGCTATCAAATTGAATGTGCTGAAAGTCAGATATATCATCATGTTTCAATCTACTATCTACATTTAACTGTACAAGAGAGGATTCATTAAACTTTACATCTCTGTTGATGATGATTTTGCGGGTAGTAGGATCCCACAATCTATATCCCTTTGTTCCAACACCATACCCAACAAAGATATACCTTTTAGAATTTGGATCTAATTTAGTTCACTGATGTTTAGGCACTAGAGCATATGCATCACAACCAAACACTCTGAGTTTAGAATAGTCACAAGGGTGACCTTTCCATACCTCTTGAGGAATCTTGCAGCCTATCGCCGTTGATGGAGATCGGTTTATCACATAACAAGCTATTGACATCGCTTCCGTCCACAACTCCTTTTGCAACCCAACGTTACTCAACATACTCCTTGCTCTCTCTAGAAGAGTCCTATTCATGCGTTCAACAACTCCATTTTGCTAAGGAGTATAAACCGTGGTCTTATGTCTCCCGATCCGTGCATCCTTGCAATAGATGTCAAACTCCTTGGAAGTAAACTCACTACCATTGTCAGTTCTTAAACATTTTATTGTTCTACCAGTTTTGTTTTCTACCAATGATCTAAACTACTTGAAAACTGAAAAAACATCAGACTTCCGTTTCAACATGTAGACCCACACCTTCCTAGAAAAGTCATCAATAAACGATACAAAATATGACAAGCCACCATATGAGGTTGTAGGGGTTGGACCCCAAACATCTGAATGGATATAGTCGAGTATTCCTTTACTAGTATGTTTGCCTATTTTAAACTTTTGTTTACTTTGTTTTCCAAACAGACAATGCTTACAGAAATCTAACTTTCCAGACTTTAGATTTGGAAGTAACTTGCGATCAGCCAAAATTTTTAACCCTCTTTCACTCATATGCCCCAATCTTTGATGCCATAAGTGAATGGAACTAGTGTCATGTTCAGACACTGTAGACACATAATCTGACCCTGTACTTCCTTCTAACTAAAAGAGATTTCCTACCTTCTTAGCTTTCATAACTAGTAAAATACCTTTGTAAATTTTCATTACTCCACGTTGAATTACAGTTTTATATCCATTTGAATCAAGTGCTCCTAATGAAATCAAAATTTTCCTTAAATCTCGTACATGCCTCACATCAGTTAAAATTTTATTTGTCCCATCAAACATTTGCAGTTGTATACTCCCAATCCCCACAATATTACATGTTACATCATTACCCATGTACAAAACTCCATCATTAATTGATTTATATGTCTTAAACCATTCTTTATGAATACACATGTGGTTTGATGCACCAGAATCTAATAACCAATGTTGATCATGATTTGACACATTAACTGATAATACTTCATCACTCATACCTGAACCAGATGCCAAACCTGTATTTGTCGTATTTGCCTCCTTCTTCTCTGTCAAGGAATCTACTTTAGAAGTTTGCTGCTGTCACTTCGAGCAGTGCTTCTTTAAATGCCCTGATTTGCCACAAAACCAACACTTTACCTTACTCTTCTTCCCTTTCGACTTTGAACGTGAGTTGCTTAGCCTACTGGAGCGTCTTTCTTTCAAACGACCTCTAACCATCATAGCTTCAGATGTAGAGGTTTCTGAATGTGACCTTCTCCTTGTTTCTTCCCATAATAAAGATGCAACTACATCATCAAACTCAATAGTTTCTGATGAACTAAGACTTATATAACTAACAAAATGATCCTATGACTCGGGAAATGAGCACAATAAAGTAATAGCTTTATCCTCAGATTGAATTTTTACTTCTATACTTTGTAATTGCACCAGAAGAGTATTAAAATCATTTAAATGATTAGCAATCGATGTACCTTCATTCATTCACAAATTGTACAACTGTCGCTTCAGGAGAATCCTATTGGTTAAGTATTTAGTCATGTATAGTTTCTCCAGTTTCGTCCACAAACCAGTAGCTGTTGTCTCCGACACGATATTAAACAGGACATCATCAGCTAGACACAGTCGAATAGCACTTATTGTTCTTTCATCCATCTCGGCCCACTCATTATCTGTGATGTTGTAAGGCTGTTCGGATTTTCCCAACAACGCCTTTGCCACACCATGTTGGACAAGCAAATCGTACATCTTCACCTTCCAGATCTCGAAATTATTTTTTCCATTAAACTTCTCAATTTCAAACTGGGCACTCTGAGTTTTCGCCATCTTGTATCAACCAAAAAACAACAATCTCCAAATCCAACTTTTAAAGAAAAGTAGTTAATCTAAAAAACAAACGCCTATGCCTTACTGCCTTTGCTCTTAAAAATGAACTTTTTTTGTTTTTGCTGTGAAAATTACAGTATTGATGGGGGAGTGATTGTGAGTTAGTGCAATCTATGTGATATATCCACAAGGGATTCATTAGGTGGAGTTGATTTCACGCTATTCCAGAATTCTCTGGCAATTTCAATCTCCAGCACATTGCTACGCAGATTTCATTGACAATTCAACGGAACTTGCCCACAATCTTATATGTAGGCGAACATAACCCTAAAAGGCAGACTACATGGCTATCTTGATACCACCGTATATCTATGTGTTTATATTTCCTTCACTTGTTAAGAGGAAGAGCATAATCATTTGACTTTATTATTGTGCTTATTTTTCATCAATATTGTGGTTGGGATTCTCAAAAGTGTTGATAATATGATAGTACATTAGGAAATCCCATTAAACAGAAACTAAAATCTGGCTGGCGCATCTCTAAACCCTGTACTTAATAAAATCCATACACAAAAAAAAATACGCTACCGCCATTCAACGCACCAACAACCAATCAGAGTATATGCACGACAAGCAATCGTTTGCACCAGTAGCCAAGGGAGTATACACACCACCAGCAATCGTTTTCACTAGCAACCAAGGTAGTATACACACCACTAGGCATGCTCAATCACGTAGGTTCAATCACGCACTTCCATGCAGGCTCAATCACGCAGGCTCAATCACGCACCTCCACGCAAGCTCAATCACGCACCTCCACGCAAGCTCAATCATGCAGCTCAACCATTCAGACTTTGGGCCTGTCACTCCGCTGCGTGCTCCTCCAACATCCTCTGGTACCACTTGTTAGAGCCAACGATGTGCAACAGACAAAACATATACACAACAATTCAATCATACACAAATGACACAGTAAGTTAACGTGGTTCACCCAACCAATCTGGGCTACGTCCACCAAACAGAGGCATTAGAAATATTTGTTATCAAACAGGAGATTACAAAATAATCAATTTCCTCACAAACTCTCACTGACCAATATCTGTACGGGCATGTATTTTATAGCCAAAAGAATCTAACTGACTCATAAATCCTCTCACAACAAATATAGGATACATTAACTCTTTCCCAACTACCTGGAGCTAATCTAGCAACAAATTCCTATTGTTGTCACACATTAGAGATTTTTGCCTACTTTGTGAAACAGAAAATCTCAGCGTCGCAAGTCTGTTTGTCTCTCTTATTTTCTTCGAGCTCGTTTCTATTCGTTTTGTGGTGATTCATTTGTTGATGTGGGGTCTGGTTATGGTTCAACTCTGCAAATCTTAGGTCCTTGCTTGGACATTCCACACAACGAATTGGCGCCCTTAATTTCAGGTAAGCTCCTCCTTTCGGTTTCAATTTCACTCCCTGTTTTTAAAGGCCCTAATGAGCTAGCTCCTTGGCGAGCAGCCAGAATGTGTTTATGGCTCATTCACTCGTGGAAACCCTCTGTTTTGGGTCTTGGCTCTCATCCTTCATCTTGAAATGGCTCTTCTCCACGTAAGGTCCTCGTTCTCCTTCCAGTTAGCTATTCACTATTATATTTTTGATTTTCGTGGACTGTTTCCCTACTCTATGGTGGTGTGCAGGCTCTTCCAGGGAAGCGCTACTCCATAGCTTTGTCCTGGGGATTGTTCACGGGCTTAGGGAAACCTGGGTAGGGTCTTTTTGTGGCTATAGCAGGTTCTTGCTTGCTTTTTAGTGTGTCTAGTTTTGCAGCAGTTGTTTTGTCACTTGCTCTTGTTGTGACTTGGCTATACCCTTGATGTTTTGGGTCCTTTGTATTTGTATGTGATCTTTGAGGTGTTCATGCCCTCGTTAGAATTTTTAGGCATAGCCTGTGGACTGTAATGTGTTTTGGTTTCATGGGTTTGGAACCCTTCACGATTTTGTACAATGAATTTTTATTGAACGAAAAAAAATGAAAGTGCCATGTACAAGAAATGTTTTTTTTTTAAAACGTAGAATGTAATAGTACGTGGGGTTTGTTTTGTTGAGAAATGAAATCTATGTGGTGGTGTACCTTTGTTTGATTATTAGTCTTGAAATGTTGCTTGTTACTCTATCCTTGTTCAAATATTTGAAAAGAAATGGTTTCACTGTTGTTGGGTTATTGGGCCCTAACCTAGGTCTGAAAGAGTTATTAGCCAAACAAATCCTGTAGCTACTAGCCCTTTTGGCAATAGCACACGGAGCGTGGACTGAGGTCTCACCCGAGGTAGCAGGGGAGGGTGCTGGAACCAGGTTTCTGCATCCTTGGTATGTTTTGATGTGGTCTGGAGGGTTTGCGAACCATTTTGCAGCTTCGCGCTACTTTACCTCCGCGTAGATTTGGAACAAGGCACTTCCTTTAGAGTTATTATTTATGAGTTTGTTATAGATAAGATATACTCTTTACATTTTTTAAGCAAACATTTAAAGTTAAAACCCTGTGCACACAATTATAAAGAAAGATGTAAGCTCATATAACAGATCATGCATAAATTTAGACCTTAAGAAAATAACAAATCCGCAAGAAAACACACAATGATTTAGGAATTCTTATCTTTATTGATCTTCTCTTCAATATAACCAAATCCGCCCTGTGCACTCAACTGTAGGGGTCCGTGCATACAGCTGTGGACTCTACCAGGCCTCTGCGCACATAGCTGCAGAGCCTCTATCTACCCAACAACACCCTTAACTCAAACTTACAGATGCAGAAGATATTGTCTTCACAAACTCATAGCATTAAGATCCATCAAAAACAAGAACTACCTACTTACTTCCTATTATTCGCGGACCATGGGAAGGCCGACTTACTTCCTATTATTCTATACTATTTCTTGGGCGTACAACCCTTTGACTATTACATTTCGCGCTCCACATATTTCAGAGATTTACAAAATTATTATGCTAACTTATAGGCTTTCATCTCCAAAACTGTTACGTGGGACCTCCGCTACCCAACAGGCCCCCAACACAATCATCATGACTAGTCCTGAGTCACTCGTCAGTGCGACGATACGCGCTGCCTAGGCTTCGCGGTTCACCTTCCTATGAGTGACATAATGCTCCCTCTTTGTTGCCTGTAACACTTTGTCCAAGTCTTGCTCCAGTGTTTCTACCAATTCACGCAACCAATAATGCTCATTCTGCTCTACTTGGTTAACACATAACACCCCCTCATAGGATGTTAGCTCTAGCTAGGGTTCCGCATACGAGAACTCCTCATACCAACATAGCCATTTTCCACTCCCGTATCTTTTATATGCACTGTCTACTATAGCTTGTGTTGCAATTTTGCAAGACCATTACTACTATATGTGAGATCCCAATATTCAAGGTGCATCAGAGACAACTTGTTAACTGCAATTCCACCATTTGTTTTCATATTTACAGCCTTTCCCTTATCTTTTATGGTTCACCGACGAGCCCATGTGTGAGGTAGTGGCATCCGGACTAGTTCTACTTTGTCTCTACCAATTTCCAGCACATCCCCTACCATCGATGCTAAACTTTGCACGATGCCTGTAGCTGTCAACATCGTACTCTTTAGAAAGCCCTGCGTCTCCATTGGCCATATCACAACCCTCGAGCTTACTCCTTGATCATAGATAATGAATAGCTCCATACCAGTGGGAAGGCACAATAGCTTACTGTTCTCAAAAGCATAGCTCGTTCGTTGGATTCCCCCATGTGCTTTATAAGTGTCTCGAAATTGAAATTCATTGGCTCCTTCCTTTTCTGGTGCCCTCATGCTAAACCTGTGGTAGATCGTTCCAGATTTGACTAGTACCCCGTCTCTTAATTACCCGCCGCTCGCTCCCTTTTTCCATAACTCAGACATCTTGTCATAAATAGTGACAACAATAGTCACCTCTTTTCTTGTCAACGCAGCAACACAGCCCTTTCCGCGCAACCACAACCCTTGTGACAGATCCAATCTACATGTACCTCGGTTGTCACGCAGCTTCTCTCCAGACTGCTTTATCATCCTATGCTTTCTTTCAACTAGCTGGAGTGGTGAGACTGTCCTTTGGGTGGTTATTGAGGCGGTCGGCCCACCCGTGTAGAGCTTCGGGTGCCTGCCATTTACTCTTCCCAGGGAATGGGTCTCCATTGAGCTTGGCAAGCTGGACCATGCCTCCATCCGTAAATTCTTTGACTACATATGGTCTTGACCAGTGCATGCGGAGCTTGCCAGGGAATTTCTTAAACTTGTTGTCATATAGTAATACTAGATCATTCTCTTTGAACATGTAGATTTTGATATGGCGATCATGCCAAGCTTTCTCTCATTTCTTCTATACTTGCTAATGAAATCTTGCTAGAAATATCTCCTCCTGAAGTTCCTCTAGTTTGTGCTATCCTTTCTTCCAAAGCTCCGCGGTCTTCCATACCTATCGCCATTGCTATTCGTAAACTATGTACAATGTATTCCATTGGCATGATGACTTCCTTGCTGTAGACTAACCGGAAAGGTGTCTGGCCCATCAACTTCTTGCACGTTGTTTGATATGCCCATAGCACAACAAATATGTGCAAATCCCAATCATTTTGTTGTGCATTACATACCTTGGTCAATGTTGTCTCCAAAATTTTGTTAAATGCTTCAACGGTCCCATTTGCTTGTGGATGGTAGGGTGTACTCTATTGATGATATATCTGAAATTCCTCAGTGAGCACGATGATAGTCTCATTTAGAAAATGTGTTCCGTAGTCGCTCATTAGAAGTTTTGGACATCCAAATCACGTTAACACATTCTCGAACAATAATTTCACAGCTGTAGCAGCCATGCAGTCTTTAACTGGTTGTGCTTCCACCCATTGAGTTAAATATTTTGTTGCCGTGATGATATAGCGCGCCCCTGTCTTTCCTAGAGGTGTGATAGGCACCACAAAATCGATCGCCCATTTCTCAAACGGTTGCAACATCATCTGTGGGTTGAGTGGCATTTCATCCCTCCGCGATGGTTTCCCAGTCCATTGACATATGTCGCAGGCCCAATAGTACGCTTTCAAGTCTTGATGTAGAGTTGGCCACCATAGTCCGGTACGAAGAATATTTTGTGTTGTGGCATGGCTTACATAATTTCCTCCAGCAACCCCCAGATGTGCTTCAGCCAGGATCTGTCCTCACTCGAATTCAGGTACGTATCTGCGTAATATTTCATCGTTGCCCATTTTGTAGAGGTGCCTTGCAATAATAGTAAAATTTGTTGTACGTATCACCAACTCTTTCTTTTGTTGAACAGAATATCCCTGCGGTGCAATTCCTGTGGTTAAGAAGTGGATTATGTCCTCAAAATGGCCATCCATGACGTGCACTACATACAGCTGTGCATCTGGTAGTCCTTCCTCTAAATTTGTGGGCTCTTCGCCATTCTCAATTTGGGACAGGCAATTTGGGCCTACGTTTAGACGTCTTGGCTTTACGACAATGTCAAAGTCATACTCTTGAAATAATAACTACCACCGACAAATGCACCCACCCAACATAGGCTTATTCACTAGGTATTTTAGCACAGAGTGCTCAATATACATCTTAAAGTGTCCTCTGAGTAGATAGTGGCGATATTTCTGGAGTGCGTATACCATCACCAATCCCTTTTTCTCAGTAGTGCAGTAGTTTTTCTTAGCTTTGGACAATCGTCAACTTGCGAATGCGATCGGGTGATCAATTCTTTCCACTCCTTCCTGTGTGAGTACCGCTCCCAGCGCAATACATGATTTGTCAACATGCACATGAAATTTGATGTCCCATTTTGGAAAGACCAATATAGGAGCTGATGACATCTTTTCCTTAAGCGTTTCTAGACTTTTGTTACATTCCTCATCCCAACAATAAGTAGCATCCTTCTTCAACAATTGTTCCATTGGTGTCATGATCTGTGCGTAGCTCGTAATGAACTTTCGATAGTAACCATTGTGTCCCAACGTGGTGCGTAGTTGCTTGAAACTCCACGACACTTGCAGATTGAGTATGACAATAATATTTTCCAGATCCACCATCAGAGCTTGCTTATAAACAACATGGTTGATCAGGTTCTCGAAGGGGATGAGGAAAGTACACTTCTTAAGGTTAAGCACAATTTGGTGCCATCGAAAGTATCTGGCATTAACCGTAAGCTCGCAGTATGTTTCTTAACTAGCTCGAATATGGTTCAATCATAGGGATATACCTCTAAGAACTTTTGTATAAACTCCTTGAATGCAGCTGCCACAACGCGTGAGAATATTGTCGGCGCGTTCTTTAGTCCAAAGGGCATTACCATGTACTGAAAGTAGCCCCATTGGATAGTGAACTTTGTTATACTCCTATCCTCTGGCGTAATCTTGATATGGTGGTACCCTGAGAAGCCGTCCGTAAAGGAGTAGGCTTCCTGTTCTCCCACATTTTCCAGTACCTCATTGGTAAATGGCATCAAAAATGGATTGTTAACAAATGCATCATTGAGCTTCTGGAGATCCATGCAGATGTGAATTTCACCTTTCTGTTTTTTCTCTTGCATAACCATAGGACTCACTCAGTCGGAATCCTCCACTGGTTCAATTATTCCTGCTGCAAGCATCTTGTCCAACTCTTCACAAACCTTCGCTTTGTATTTTGGATTCAACCAGTAAGGCTGCTACTTAACTAGCTTCACATCTGGCTTTAGGGTTGCCTTCATCATTCCTAGGTCACCGAGGATCCCTTTCAACTTTATGATTTTAGTCGGGAATAAATATTGATACTCTCGGAGCAATTCGACAAACTTTTCCATTGTGGCATCATCTCAATAGTCCCCAAGCGTTGCATACTTCGGCTCTTACTCCATTCCAATGTTTACTTGCTTTGTTTTCAATGGCATGGTGATGTCTACATCATCGATTGCTAGTCCGCGAACCTCGTGACTCCCCTCTATTCTAGAATATTGATGTTTCTATGGTTGTCCTCATCATCTTCTACCTGCACATTGTAACATTCCAAGGCTTGGCTCAACTGTCGCGACAGTTCTCGCTACACTATTTCTTTTGGTTCCAATGGTATTTTGAAAATAACAGCCTTCACCACTTGCAACATGTCATCCATAGTATCCATCCATTGATCTTCAAAGAGGAACGTTAAGAAAAAACCTTCGTGCAAGATATCCCATTCGCCTGTACCATGTCAGAGTTCTGTTTCAGTATACCATTTCCTTGGAATGACATCCAGGGTATGATAAAATAAGTGTACCCACTCCGGTTGAGGCTCTTCTCGATAGGCTTAGATCCATCTGGTAAGGTGCATGTGCAGGTCATCACATCCATTGTATTTCTTAGTTATTCATAGTTCCGGTTTCCCAAGTCTTTTCTACATCATGCGCCTGCAGCTGTGCCAATTGTCGAAGGTTCCTTCATGTGTGGCCACCAACATGCAGGAATCATGCGCAATGCCCATCTCAATGCATCAAACCATTGGTGCTCTAGAACTATGCTTTCAAATTTGGTCAGGAATTCATCTACTGCTATTAGCCCATCATACATCGACAGTTCGCAATCCTGGGCTCTAACGCAATACAACGACTTAGTCATTATATTGTAGTTTAATGTGGTTACCCCATTCAACCAATTATGCCACTGTTCATTTTCCTCATGTGAATATTCAGTGTAAGACTCTACATGGCCCCATGATATTCTTCCTTCTGCAGTCAGATTGACCCAATATTGATTTCATGTGGTAATTTTGTAGATACAATCTAATTCATCATCACTTTCTTCATTGTGCATAGGTTCAGTGTAACGCAGTCCTTTAGCCGGGTCTAGCGGAATGACTACGCGGAGTGACTTCTTCTCCAATATCATTTTCCACTTCTTTAAATTAATAACCCTATTCATATCGGTGGCCCAGTCTATCCGTAACAATGCAGGGTAAGGGCTACTTTCATCCATGATTTCTATTACCTCAAAGTCTGTTCGGGCGCTCGCGCCTTCTATATCTACTGTAACTCCTTGTAGTCTTCCCATGGGCACAATCTTCTTTTGGTTTGCCATCCGCAATTGAATAGGATACCATTGCATCTGAGCCTAATTGCAGAATGATCTGGTCCATCTCATAGTCACCAATCTGTGCCGTTAATCGCATTTCCCACCCAGTTTGCAATGCATGTTTTCCCAATTTTTGGACCACGCGAGGTTCACCTGACCCTGCACACCTAGTTATCAATTCTTGTAATTCTTTAACCACCCTATTGTCGCAAAGCAATTTCATGCATGTATCTAAAAAGGTAGTTAGCATTGAGGGATCCCTCTTTGGCTCGGGTTGATCCTTACTACCTAGGGTAGAGACTTCCACGAAGCTCTTCCTAGCTTCCAGATCTCCCTCCTTGCGAACCATGGAATTGTCCTTGGTTACTTTCCTCTTATCCTCCCTTGTAGTTGCATCCCTTCTGAGTACCATGTTTATGTTGGGGTCTTCGTCGCACGGTTTGGCCCTCATCATTTGGGCATTCTGCATCATCGTAGGTTGTGCTTCCCTCCTCTCACATATCTATGCTATCAATGTGGGGCAATCTATCATTTCATGATTGAACTGCTCGTAGTGAAGGCACAATATTCTGGTCAGGTTGGTACAGTCCCGTGGGTAGTGTCATGGTCCTATGCAGTTGTAATAGATTAGCTACCCATGACCCCTTTCTGGCCCCATTCCCCCCTGTTCTCATCCACATCCCTGGAACACACTGCGCGTTATCACCGTGGCTAAATCCTGACCTCGCGCTTTAGTCTGCATTATGTAGGCAGGTGACCAGTCGATCAATAATTGATAACTACGGCAGTCTCGCTCCTCATGGCCCACTGATCTGCAAAAATTGCAAAATAGCTGTTGGGGGTTTAGTTAAATTTTGGCAGTAGATGACAATTATTCGTGTTGTGCTTTCCTCCCACCTGACAGATTGTGCACTAGAGTGAGGGTGCCGCGCTTCGCCTTATTGATGCCTCTGGTTGCAATGGTGTTGGTTCCCCCATTTCCACATAGTTCGCAAAGACTGGATAGTGTTCCTTATCTTGACCCTCGCTTTTACACTTTATACACCACACTTCCTCCCGTGCTTTTGGGTGGTGTGCCTTTTCTTGTTTTAAGTTCTATATTTCTAAACACAGGTTTTGTATTTGTGCGTGGATTTGCTGAACTCCCAATCTTAGATCCTGTATTAGAGTTTCATGCAATCTCATCACTGTCTCTAATGCTTCAGCTTGGGTTGATATCTTTGGATGTGACAGCGCTGTCCTCGGATGTGGTGTCAATGATGCCACAAACCACGTGTAGTGCTGCACATCCGACAACTTCATGTTCGCCTCGCAGATTGTACTTTTCAATCTCTGATCTAGATCCCACGGAGTTTCACCAGGCATCATCACGATCTCGTTGAACCCTATGATCAACTGCATTTCTGATTTTAGCCAGCTAAATTCTTTTTTCAATTCAGCCTGGATCTCCACTATTCTCGTGTTCAGGTGATCGCTTAAGTACTTTATATACCATGTCAGTGCATGGTCCTGCAGCGCGCTAACTAGGGTAGCCTTTTTGATGTTATTGTCGATAACTCCGTGCACTTCGCACACTGCCCTTACCATGAACCAAAATTGTTCTGGATCTTCACTTCCTGCTCCTTTAAATACTGACAACTAGATCGCAGTCATCATGTTTAACCTCTGGTTTACGCGTCGGTGTACTAGGACCTACTATGAACTCGTACCACTCCTGATCTAATCAATCCTCAGACTCTTTCTCCGTAGGGTTCTAGCGTCCCGACACTAAA
Source organism: Pinus taeda (assembly GCA_000404065.3). Lineage (NCBI taxonomy): Eukaryota > Viridiplantae > Streptophyta > Pinopsida > Pinales > Pinaceae > Pinus > Pinus taeda. The sequence goes on along the minus strand of APFE030645000.1, from coordinate 45,214 downwards.
TATCCTTTAGGTAGATCTCGGTCCCAACAACAAAACCATTTGTTGGGTTATTGGGCCCTGACCCAGGTTCAAAAGAGTTATTAGCCAAACAAATCCCGCAACTATCGGCCCTTTTGGCAATAGCCCATGGAGCACGGATTGAGGTCTCACCCGAGGTAACAAGGGAGGGTGATGGAGTTAGGTTTCCGCACCCTTGGGATGTCTTGATGTGGTCTAGAGGGTTTGCGAACCATTCTATGGCTTCGCGCTACTTTACCTCTGCATAGATGTGAAACAAGGCACTTCCTTCAGAGTTATTATTTATCAGTTTGTTATAGATCATATCTACTCTTTACAGTCTTTAAGCAAACATTTACACTTGAAACCCTGTGCACGCAATTTTAAAGAAAGCTGTAAGCTCATATAACAAATCATGCATAAATTCAAACCATAAGCAAATAACATATTCGCAAGAAAACGCACAATGATTCAGGGATTCTTACGTTTATTGATCTTCTCTTCAATACAACCAAATCCACCTTGCGCACTTAGCTGCAAGGGTCCGTGCACATAGTTGCAGACTCTACCAGGCCTCTGTGCAAACAATTGTATTGCCTCTATCTACCAAACAACACCCTTGACTCGAACTTGCAGATGTAGAAGATATTGTCTTCACAAACTCATAGCACTGACATCCATCAAAGACAAGAACTACCTTCTACCCTTAGAGCCTCGCTCTATTTATACATTCCCATGGTTCGCGGACCATGGGAAGGCCGACTTACTTCCTATTATTCTATACTATTTCTTGGGCGGACAACCCTTTGACTATTACATTTTGCACTCTGCATATTTCAAATATTTACAATATTATTATTCTAACTTATAGGATTTCAGCCCCAAAACTATTATGCGGGACCTCTGCTACCCAACAACTGCCTTGCTTTCATTTGATGCCTGAAACATCTATGCATAGAGAACGTAATGAAATTTAATCTACTTTATTAAATGACAGATTCTGAATTGTTAGCTATCATAGAAGTTCAAATAATTCTGGGTTACAACTTTTGGGCTCTCTCTCCTCTCTAGAAGGTAGCCCTTTCATTGTCTCTGATTTTTCCTCTTCAATACATTATCAGCAGTTCCTTTTACAGTTTGAGGAACTGTTCCTCAGTTACTAAACAGTTTCTTCAAACAAGTTCCTAACTAATCCTATTTTGTCTAATTTAAAAACTAACAATGGTTAATTCAGCCTTAATTTAAAATGACACAAAATGATACAAAATGAAATAGAAACTTGAAGTGTTTTCCTCTCTATTTGTCAAAATAAAACAAAAATAAAAAAACATATCCTAGTTGTCGCCTCTTCTCTCAGATGCTCTTGCATCAGGCTCCCGGGGTAAATTAAACTCATGGCTCCTGTCCATGAGATCTGCAATAGAGCACCCCACTCTTTGAATCTAGCCAGCATCTAACCAAGAACTATCTCCAATATGATGACCCTTCCACTTGACTAAGTACTGCAAATATTCCTTCCTTAGAGTTCGTCTGGCCACCTAGGTATCTATGATCTGTTCGATCCCTAGAGGCTTTGCTGGGGGCATTTGTTTAATCCACTAATTATTCTAATTCTGGGTGTCCTATGTTCATCTTTCCAAACTATCTTCTTCATCTGCCGTAGTGTAGGGGTACAAATCTGCCACAATGAAAATGCTGAAATTCCAATACCTGGGGGTAACTACAATTCGTAAGCATTTCCAGAAAACTTCTGAAGAATCCTACAAGGCCCAATTTTTTTCCATTTCAACTTGTTGTATTCACCTTTAGGAAACCTTTCCTTGCATAGGTGTGCTAATACCAGGTCTCCTACGTTGAATTGTACCTCCCGCCTTTTCAAATCTGCCTTCTGATTATATCTTTGGCTGTCATCTTGTAATTTTAATTTCACCTGTTCATGAAGATCACTAATTGCCTTTGCGAAATCTTCCCCATCAGCACTCCTGTGCTCCAACTATCCCAAATCTTGTAACTCATGTACTTGACGTGGGTGCATTCTATATAGGATCTGAAAAGGACTACTGCCTGTGCTTTGGTTGGGCGAATCGTTATAAGAAAATTCCAATTGTGCAAGCACATGATCCCATTGTCGAGAATTTTCTCCAACCAAACTCCTCAATAAGTTTCCTAGACTTCGGTTCACTACTTCGGTTTGACCATTGGTCTGCGAGTGATAAGATGAGCTGAAGTTTAGTTTGGTGTCTAATTTTTTCCATAGGGTTCACCAAAAATGTCCTGTAAACTTAATGTCTCGATCCGAAACAATAGACTTCTGAAAGCCATGTAATCTAACTATCTCGGTAAAGAACAAATGTGGTACATGTGTGGCATCACTGGTTTTCTTGCATGGAACAAAATGTGCCATTTTGGTGAAATGATCCACCACCACCATGATGGAATCAAATCCCCATTGTGTCTTCGACAAACCTAAGACAGAGTCCAAACTGGAAGAGTCCCATCGTCTATTCAGAATAGGTAAGGGTGTATACAACCTTGTGTTCTGGCTATGTCCCTTTGCAAGCTGACACACTTTGCATCTAGTCACAAACCTCTATACATCTCTACGCATCTTTAGCCAATAGTAAAAGTGACTCAACTGTTCCAAGGTCTTGTCTATGCCAAAATGTCTGGCTAAACCTCCATTATGCTTTTCCTGGATTAAGTTCTCTCTCATAGAACATTTTGGAATACACAACTACCCTCCTTTGAACAACAACCCTTCCTACATATTATAGTCCAGCTATGAACTCTTATCTGTCAACAACGAATTTTGGCAAGCTTCATAAGCTTCCATAAAATCTGCATCTGCCTCATACAAGTCCTTAAGATGTTCAAATCCTAATAAATGTATCGTATTTTCTTGTAGGATCAAATTCCCCCTTCTTAACGCATTTGTCACTTTGTTGGCTTGACCACTGATGTGTTTCAACACAAATGTAAAAATCTACAAGTATTCCACCCACTTCGCATGTTTATGTTTTAGTTTATGTTGTTGCATAATATACTGCAACATAAAATTGTCTGAAAACATGACAAATTCATTGGCCAACATGTAATGTCTCCAATGCTTCAGCGCTTAAACTATTTCGTAAAATTCCTTGTCATAAGACGTGTACTTCTGCATACTTTCGTTTAGTTTCTCACTAAAATAGGCTACTCGCTTGTCCTCTTGACTAAGCATTGCACCAATGGCTGTCCCACTAGCATCACAATGAACTTGAAAAAGTTTGTTAAAGTCTAGTAACCTCAAAATTGGTTTTTTTGTAATTTTCCTTTTGAGCAGCTGAAAACTCTTATTTGCCATTTCTGTCCAATGGAAAAGCTGATTTGTCTTCTTAATGGTGTCCAGCATGGGTACACAAATCCCACTGAAATTTTTAATAAATTTCCGATAAAAAGTTGGCAATCCATGGAAACTCCGTACCTCAAACAAACTTTTGGGGGATGGCGAGCTAACTATGGCTACAACATTTTTCGGATCCATTTTTAGTTCATTCTCATAAATCACAAAACCCAGATAAGTTAATTCTTTCTTGAAAAAATAACATTTCTTAAAATTTATCAGTAATTTATTCTGCTATAATTTTTACAATACATACCTCACATGTCGAAAATGTTCTTCCTTTGCCTTGTTGAATATAAGTATATCATCCAAATATATAATCACAAATTTTCCAACGAATTCCTTCAACATCTCGTTCATCAACTGCATGAATGTGCTAGGGGCATTACTCAATCCGAATGGCATAACCAACCATTTGTACAAGCCTTCATTAGTCTTGAAAGCTATCTTCCACTCGTCACGTTCTCGAATTCTAATTTGGTGGTAGCCGCTTTTTAGGTCTATCTTTGAAAAGTACGTTGGTCCACTGAAACAATCCATCATATCATCCATCCGAGGTAAAGGGAACCTGTACTTGATTAACCTTGTTAATGGCTCGGGAATCCGTGCAATTTTGCCATTCACCTCCTTTTCTTGGGAGCTAAAATAGTCGGAACTGCACAAGGGCTTAAACTCTCCCGAATTAGTCCTTTATCCAACAAATCATGCACTTGCTTCTGGATTTCTTCATTATCCGTAGGACTCATCTAGTAGGCAGTGTTGTTTGGAAAACTAGCTCCTGGAATAAAATCAATATGGTGACTAATGCTCCGCTTCGGTGGTAATTTGTTTGGTAGATCGTCCACCACAATATCACTAAACTCTAGAAACATGTCGTATATTTATTTAGGTAAGTCAGTGACTTCAGTATGGATCAATGCTAGTTTTGGCCTTCACACAACTGCATACTTCACCTCATCATCCTCCATATGCTGCAAAAACGCTTTTCCACCTAACAGTAGTGCTTTTGTCCCATTGGTTTTTGCAGCATCCTCTTCCTTCATGCCCACTAGGGTATGCTTTATCCCATCTTTAACAAACTTGTAACAATTTATTGCCCCGTCATGGACAAGCTTCCTATCATACTACCATGATCTGCCTAATAGAATATGGCACACATCCATAGGAATGATATTGCAAGTCACCTTGTCTTTGTACTCGCCAATATGAAACTCTACGTCACACTGCTCATCGACCAACAGTTGGTGTCCTTTATGTAGCTATGACACCCTATATGGAGTTGGGTGCTTCCACTTCTTCAAACCCAATTTTCCTACCATTTCAGTAGCTACTAGATTATCAGTACTTCCATTGTCTATAATAATTTGCAGCATTTCCCATGTGACTTGCATATAGTTCGGAACAATGCTTTCCTCTGTGTTTGATCATCTACTTCTTTAGTTGGTTTTAATAATACCTTATTCAACACCAAGGCTTCCCCAGTCTTTGGCATATTTTCCACCTCCTGTGGTGGTGCCTCCGCTTCATCGATCTAAGCGACATATGCTCCCCTCTGCCTCATTTGTTCATTTTCAGGACATTCAAAGGGCCTATGTCCCCACTTGTGACACTTGTAACACTGATAGGCATTTCCTTTACCTTTTCCATTACCTCTTCCTCGCTGGTATGACCTTCCTCCTTTGGTGTTACCTTCCCTTTCACTCTGTCTTGAAGTCTTCGAACTACTGCCCTCTTCATTAAGGTTGGCAGTCCTACCTCTGCCAAAGGTCTATCTCTGACCTCTACGAGAACCACGTCCGCTTCTAGCATTTTATTTCCTAGCAATCTTTTCCTCCACCTCCAAAGCACTCTGATAAGATTCCTCTATGGCCTTAGGGGAAAGAATACTAATTTCGTCTAGGAGACCATTCAAAAACCTCGCTATTTTCTCAGGAGTATCTTCAACATAATCACCTCTCAGGTTAACTTTATAAAATTCTTTAGTACATTCCTTCACAATCATCATTCTTTGCTTCATGTTCTGTACTTGTCTATAAAGGGGAATATGATAATCTTTAGGCAGAAACTTGCTCTTCATTCTAGCAACCATCCCATCCCATTTTTTAATCAATGGTTTGTCTAATCTCCTCCTTTCTACCTGTACACTGTCCCACCATAGAGCTACATGTCCCTTCAATTTTGTGACATCAAACATGATCCTCTTGTCTTCGCTGATTTCTTCATACTCAAAATATTTATCTAGCTCACTTATCGAGTCTAACAATGCCTCTGTGGACAAACTGCCATCATAATTAGAGAGCTCCGATCTTGGCTTGCTACTAGCCAACAAAACTGACCTCAATAGTTTAATTTCCATTCCTTCGTCATCTGACCCATCCATCGTGGTTATGTTTTCCTCCTCACTGTCATCCCCACCTTCTCGATCTCTACGCCTTCTTGCTGCCACTGTTGCCAAACGTGCAGTTAAATTCCTAATTTCTTCTCGTAGCCCTTCATCTGCTACTCTTCTTATGCCTCTTCCTCGACCCCTTCTTCCTACCTCCATTTTTACTGAGAGAAAAGGACAACCTATTATGATACAAAAAATTGGTGGCAATCCCGAGGAGGGACGAGTGGCTATTGATCGTTTAATTCTTCGGTTCCAAGTTAAGTTTGGTGGCAGGGTTTTTGGTGTGTGTCTTTATTGCATTTTATTGTTTTCTACCTACCCTCTATACTGACCTTGAGCTTGCGACTAAGGGTTATCACTTTCACCGAGGGGTTTTGGAGGTGATTTCTCCTGTGCGATGGTTTTGCTCTACAAGTGCTCTATGTTATTTGTGATGGATGGTAAGTATTGTGCCCTTTTTGCTCCGTATGGTGGTTTAATGTGCTTTGTTGGTTCTTTGTGGTTTATCGGGTGATATGCCTCTGCTTGTTCTCCATGGTTTGTCGTTGCTATGCCTCTGCTCATTCTATGTAGCGACTCATTGCTCTAGTGTTTGGAGGGTTTCAGGACCTCTTCCTCTCACAAGTCTATTTGTCTCTGTTATTTTCTTCGAGCTCATTTTTGTTCATTTTGTTGCGATGCATTTGTTGATGTGGGGTCTGGTTATGGTTCGGCTCTGCAAATCTCAGGTTCCTACTTGGCTGCTTCACAGGACGACTCGACGCCCTCAATTTCAGGTAAGCTCCTCCTTCTGGTTTCAATTTCACTCCATGTTTTTAAAGGTCTTAATGCTTTGGCTCCTTGGTGAGTAGGCAGAACGTGTTCATGGCTCATTCACTGGTGGAAACCCTTTGTTGTGGGTCTTGGCTCTCGTCCTTTATCTCGAAACTGTTCTTCTCGAGGTATGGTAATCGTTCTCCTTCCAGTTAGCTATTCACTATTATCTTTTTGATTTTCATGGCTCAATACTAACTGCTGCCCTGCTCCGTGGTGGTGTGTAGTCTCTTTTAGGGACTGCTCCACAACTTCATCCTACAGACTATTTGTGGGCTTAGGGAAACCCCAGTAGGGTCTTTTCGTAGCTATAGCAGTTTCTTGCTTGCTTTGTTGTGTGTCTAGTTTTGAAGCAGTTGTTGTGTTGCTTGCTCTTGTTGTGACTCGGCTATACCCTTGACGTTCTGGCTTCTTTATATCTGTATGTGATCTTTGAGGTGTTCATGCCCTCGCCATAAGATTTAGGCATAGCCTATCGACTATAATGTGTTTTGGTTTCATGGGTTTGGAACCCTTCATGATTTTGTACAGTGAATTTTTATTGAACTAAAAAAAAATGAAAATGCCATGTACAAGAAATGTTTTTTTTTAAAAATCAAGAATGTAATAGTACCACGGGTTTTTTTTGAGAAATAAAATCTATGTGCTGGTGTACTTTTGTTTGATTCTCGGTCTTGAAATGCTACGTTATGCTTGTCGATGCTTGTTAGAATCTTTGAAAAGAAATGATTTCACTGTCTTGCTTTCATTTTGATGCCTTAAAAATCTATGCATAGAGAACGTAATGAAATTTAATCTACTTTCTTAAATAACAGATTTTTGAATTGTTAGCTATCATAGAAGTTCAAATAATTTTGGGTTACAACTTCTAGGCCCTCTCTCCTCCCCGGATTGCAAGGCTTCCTGCAGTCATCTCTGATTTTCCCTTTTCAATACATTATCCGCAGTTCGTTTACAGTTTGAGGAACTATTCCTGAGTTACTTTTCAGTTACTAAGCAGTTTCTTCAATCAAGTTCCTAACTAATCCTATTTTGTCTAATTTAAAAACTAACAATGACCAACCTTAATTTAAAATGACACAAAATTAAACTAAATGGAACAGAAACTTGAAGCGTTTTCCTCTATATCTGTCAAAATAAAATGAAAATAAAAAAAACATCTCACACCTATCCCCTCTTCACTAGGATGCTCCTTCATTAGATCTGGATAGAGCTCATAGGTTAGTGTGCTTAAGATGTACTGATTTATGTACATTTAGTGAGTGTATCTTCCTAATCAAAAGATTCAATGAACACATGATATACATATGGTGTTCACATTGTACTGATTTATGTACATGTGGCTATTTTGTTACCCTAATCAATAGACCATATTGAAACCCTGTTTCTCTTCAATATACTGATCTTGGATGAGTATATATCAAACCCTAGTTTATTAAACTGTTTACTCCATTTTCTCAACCAAGGCTTGAAGGAAGGACCAAACAAAATTGAGAAAGACAGTTTCACTTGACACACATATTTGCTGCTTTCTTTTTGAGTGTAATCACCAAAGAGTCTTCCTTACTCGAGTTTGAGCTGATGCCTTCAAGCAGATATCTGAAATTAGAGGACCAAACAAAATGAGAAAGACAGTTTCACTTGACACACATATATGTTGCTTGCTTTTTTAGTGTAGTCACGAAAGAGTCCTTACTCGAGTTTGATCTAATGTGTTCAAACAGATATCTTCTATAAGAATGTAGAAGATTCCAACCTCAACTATCGTGCTAAAACCAAGTTATTGCTACAATTTTCAAATAGTATCCTGTTTTGCATATGAGAGAGGGAACAAGCAATTGTGCTTTCGAGAAATGAAAAGAATTATTGCACATGCTGAAGCAACTTAGTCTAAGTTTGTGCTTAATCCTTTATAAGTTGCATGCCCAATGTAAAATCAGAAGCATCATTTATTTCAATCTTATTGAGTTTTCTATAATAATTCAAGTCAACCATCAGCTAAAAGAAACCCCTTATCAAATATCATTGCAATCGAGAATTTCGAAGATAGTAAGATAAGTGTTCAAACAACATATTCAACTCCAACTTTGCCTCTTTCTAGCTTTTCATTTGCATGCAAAGTATCATTACTGATAAGTCATTGACATTCTCAATAATTTTCGTTCTCAATCCCTTCTACATATTTCACATTGGTTCTTCGTGGCTGGGAAAGTAAAGCAGAGACTTGTTAATTTATTCTAAGAAAACTATAATTTGCCTAAATAACCAATACATGCCCAACCTTTTCCACCAATTTCCATGTATAAAACCAAGTAGAGCTAACTTTAGCATAATTTCCATCATTTTATACAGCCAAAATTCCACGTAAGAGCTAAGCCAACAAGGTCACACAGGTTGGGTGAGTCCACCAATATGCAAAAAAAAAGAAGAGAGGCCAAGTTGGGGAGCAACATATTGGAATGCTATCCAAAATATCAATAGATCAAAACTTGGTCAGTGTTGAATAAAATCTATCAAGAGGGGCCACGGGGCCACATAATGTAAAAGAAAACTCAAGCTAGCAACAATGTACATGAATCAAAACCCCAATAGATGAGTGGTAATTTCCAGGAAGAGGCATTTTGCAAGCTCAAAGCATTCCCATGATTATATTTCAATTAGTTTTAATCAAAATGATGAAAGAAATCTAATAATCTTTTTAGAGTTCATTGTGCCTCTTCTCACAGGCTAGCGTCATCAACAATTGAACCTAGCAGAGTAGTAAAACACAATCTCAGCTATGGACCCAAGGAATCTCTATATATAGAGAGTTATCAACTCATTGACAGATCCATATTGAGTACCACCATTAGTTGATCGAATAGAAGCAATTGGGTCAGTAGCGAAGAAAGCAACGAAGTTGAAGGAATACACATTAGTCCATATGAAAACAGAAGATCTACCAGCTGGCTGCTTAGTATTCTTGTTTTGCAGACACTATTCCTGCTTTGTAGACACATGCACATAACCATCTACCCTCTTCAGCCATCCGCCCTCTTATACTAGTTCTACAGTTAGTGTTTTCTACAATGGCGTAGCATTTAATATTTACTAATTAATATTAACATTAGTTTGCAGTTAAGACATATAAATAAAACAGACGCAATATTGATCTAATATTTCACATAGTTATATGGTTATAGCATCTACTTCAGGAAGAGGACAAATAAAACCATGGTAATGACCTCCACTTCAAGAACAAAAAGAGGCGAAATAAAACGATAAATAACTTGATTGGTCATCTGACATCAATGAGCTGCAATATCGTTAGTGCTATGCATAGGCTAAAAACATTCGCTTATTCTCAGTAGAAGCAAAAGCATTTAGATTACTATAATACCATGCTAGACGGGAAGGACTAATAATAGCAAAGACTCCGTGAAGTGAGGTGTCCAATTCTTGAAACTTATCACAAAAAAGGTTTAAATGTATCTCATGAAATTAAAAGCATGCTAGTGAATAGGAGAATAAATTAGAACTCCGATACTACAATATTTTTGAAATTTAAACGAAGACAAATTGATATACGATCATGTTTGTCTGGAGACCATGTGACAATATAATGATTAAAATGGGCCGACCATAAATACATGGGCACGGCAAAATAGACCTATTTTCGCACTCCATAGTTCCTAAATAAATACATCGACAACTTAAACTCTAGAGGAACGTAAGAGCTTTGGCAAGAGAAGGGTTCGTTTCGAGCTAGTTTTGGGCTTCTATATTTTACCCCATTTGATCGCAACGGGTCTTTGCTTCTCGTAGGGAAATAAGAGAGAGAAACATGGAGTACACAAGATACCGACCAACAGGGGCTGAGAGAGAATTTGGCAAACACAGGTGCACCCGAACAGGACTGGGTGTGGCAACATCGGGAAACAGATGACAAGGCAACAGAGCGACGGAGCAATAGTCCGAACGATGGAGAGGACGCACAGGTTACTAGCCGGTGGAGCACGCATAGCCGGAAGGGATATACCCTTTGCTTTGTGGAACAAAGGCCGACCCGCCAAATGGGGAAAGACACGACGGCTCAAGAATAACATACGTAGGCTTTGACAATTAAGGGGCGGATGTTGTAAATTAGGGGGTCGGCTTTACCACCGACACCCCTCACTCAATATGGCGGTGGAAGCCTATATAAGGGCGGAGTGTGAGGCCATTTGAAGCATCAATAAACCATCACTCGATCAAACAAGTCTCCATCCAAAACAGCGAAGTACAGTTCGGTGGTGCGCAAATATTTAGCGCAGATGTAAGGGAATGTAGCTCGGGTTTTGGGTCAGACGGATTGAGGTCGAATGACAGTGCAGACAGCATATTTACGCCGGTCTTGGCACGAAGTCGCATCGGTAGTGTGCGCACTTGGCATAGGGGACGGGGTATGGTATATGAGTCTGTTGTAAATTGAATTGTTGTGCAGGCCATGGGTTCTACGCTCGGCGCACGAACGATTGTAAAACTTTGATGATATAATAAAATCAAGGGCGAACTCGTTCGGGAGTTGCCCCTCCCAAATAATTATATGTCAATGTCTTGTACACGGTTTTGCATTACATTATAATTATGTTGGCTAATGGTTTATAATACGGTTATGAAGATTAATGAATTATAATTGAATGCAAGGTTATAATTGGATTATGGAATTATAATGGTTATGGTTCGGTTATAAGATTCATGGTTATACTTATGCAGCAAAGTGTAGCCCATATACACTCTAATAGAGCGTATGGTGGTGCCACACCCGCCTAATAACGAAAAAAAATTTGGGGGCGTGACAGGTGGTATCAGAGCAGGGTTTGGGGAGACAGTGAATGGTCGGAACTAGGTCATAGAAGAACAAGAAGATGGCAGCCAATTCTCAAGCCGGGTCTAGCCATGCGATGAAGGACACAGTGAGAGATACAACTCTTGAGTTTGTTGACAAGGTACTCGGAAGGATGGAGTCTTTGGAAAACTCTTGGAACCAAAAGGTGGGTTCACTTAACAAAGAACGGGAGACCATCTCAAAGGTCAAGGAGGAACTTGAAGAGCTCCGAACGCAGCATGATGAACTCAAGACACAATTCGAGTACACTGATTACTTGTGTACGAAGCTTGAAGGAAGAGTAAAAGAGGTTGAGGAATCCAGGGATCAAGGGCTAGCAGAACTTGTGAACTTGAAGGGGAACCTTGACAAAGTGAACAAAGCTCTTGAAGAGGCCCAAGATGAGATTGTGGTATTAAAAAGGGCCGTGAGGCACAAATCAGGTGGAGGAGTGCCCCATGTAAAGGTCAAAGAACCAGAATCTTACGACGGGACAAGGAGCACAAAGGTTCTTAGCAATTTCTTATGGGACATGGAGCAGTACCTAGAATGGTTGAACCTATCTAAAGGAGAAGCGCAAGTCAAGGTAGCCGCCCAGTTCCTAACTAATGATGCCAAGATGTGGTGGAGGAGGAGGGCCGATCAGATTACCAATAGTAGTGCTGATGACATTACCTCTTGGGACGACATGAAGAAGGCCTTGCAGTCCTACTTCAGTCCTATGTATGGAATATGAAGAGTCATGAGGGTAAATGAAGAGTCATAAGGAAGGTGAAGCATCGCTTCCTCATTATTATATATACACCCTCATTGTAAGAGGAGGAATTTTCAAATTAACTTCTCCCACAAGGCATTAGAGAGATAAGCTAGTTCTTTTGAGGAGCGAGAAGTGGCTCCAATGCTCCATTATTAGAGCTAGTGATGTTCATTGTATACATGTGTATTGGAACTTTTACTTAATATAAGAAGCCCATGGGCTAGCACGTTCTTCATGTATGGATTATGGATATTTGTAAGACTATTATGTGAATTCTTGTAATTCATGTTTTCTTTCCTCTGTGCTAAAGTAATTGAAATATTTTGGTTATTTTGCTACTTATCATATTGAGAATGTGTTGTAATTGATATTATTATTGTCACATCTTCATGGACTATTCTACAAGATATTAGACAAACCCACCTCATTACATTGGTTGTATCGACTGTCGCATCTTTGTGGACTATTCCGCTTGATGTTCTACAAATCCTTCTCGTTTATATGTGTCTCTCCTATGGTGGTACTACTAGCTCTCCCTTAGAGGATCAATTTTTATCCCCTCTGCAGTGAATGAAATTTGACACACATATGATCAAATACTCACCAGGCACACCCCCTTCCTTTTTGAAGGCAAATGTTCTTTCCTCACTCTTGTTGATAGTTAGAGCCAAGGCATATCTTCAGATAACCGACAACGAGGCCAAATTATGGATGGGGCTCCTATCCCAAATGATATGATGTCTAATTGGGACCACATATCATGGAGATTGCTTGAATGTTGGTGGGTCGAGGACCATCAACAATTTACCATGGAGGGACACTTACACCCTCACTACATGTCTCAATTGCTAAGGAAAAAAGGCATTTCCTAGACAATTTGGTTAGATATAGGTTTATTTGATAAATTATTGATGGAAGAGGGAAGGGAAACCTTGTGTTTCAATTATCAGAGTCATTTTAAATGATTTATAAGGTATTTTGCTGGTCCAACTAGCATTTTTGAGCTATGAATCTTCATTTTTGTGCTTTAAATCCTTTGAAGAGGGAGCTTTCACTTAGATTTATCACATCAACACCATTTTACTATCCCTCTTATTGTTTCCATTGATTTTTCTTAATATTTTCCCTTTATATATGCGTTTAGCATAGGATCTTGGGGTTGAGCCTTTTCAATGAAGTGTCTTTATTATTTTTTTAAATTTTTAACCTTACATGTTGCTCACGTCCAAATCTTTTAGATTTATTTTTGACTTTTCTTACAATTTTCTTAAATTTCTTCACTTCAACCTTGCTACTTGACCTTTGATAAGTTTGACACAAGTGGGGATCATATAGTTAAATGGAAAATATGGTAGTGAATGGGAGTAGATGGTAACTGTTTAGATATGGTTAATATATGTATACACTATTCAACTAAATGATCAGTGGTACAATTAGTACTAAGTGATGAAACATTTATGTATTGTATGACCTATTTTCCCCATGGTACACCAGGGAAAATAATAAAATATTACAATTAAGAAGTGTTATAATGTTTTTCATTTTTATGACAAGGTTAGAAACTATCACACCACTTCTAGATAATAAACCACCACATGAAATCATAACACATCAATTGAAATAATCATGTAGTACCATATGTGCAAACACATATCATGTGACGTGTGAAAACATAGGAGCCGAAATGCCATGGTAGGGTCATATGAAGACATCATGGATAATGATTATCCATGCTAGAAGAAAAGGAAGATCAATTATGAACCAGAAGAGATGAGAAATAAATCTCATCCAAGTAGCACCAATGTATCCCTAAGAGGTCGGTATGGAAGTAGTTTCCCTCAAGGGGGCAATAGGAAGGAGGATAAAAAGAAATTGGGCTTAAACACGATGTAAATATAAGACATTTTAAGTACAATTTTTGTACAAATTTAGTCTTTAAGGTTTTAATAATGTAGTTTCCATGACCACCAATGTTATACTAAAGCAACATGTTATATTTTTAAATAATTTTACAGTATGTAACATGCTTGAAAAGATGAGATTGCGCTACTAACCTAGATGGTAGCATGAATTTGATAGATGCCCTATTGTAGTAGTGAAAATAAAACCATTGAACTAGAGGTTATTAAATGATCATGATACTACAAAAGTTACATTTTCTTGCTTTCAAACCCATCATGTTGTGTATCTTGCTTTAGATTTATTTAATGCTGTGGCTATATTCTGTTGGTTTTATTGACGAACATGATTCATTAGGGAACAATTCAATGTAACAATAATAAGAATATGATCGTTATGTATGAAGTCCACGACATCAAAAGGATCCAAAAAATATACTCTCTTTGTTCAATATCTGAGCTCAAGAAAGATATTATAGATGTACTTACTCTAGTATACACTCAATCTAGTATGAAGAAGAGGAGAGAACTCTGAGAAACCAATGACGTGCAAAACAAAAATCTCTGTGGAAATCGTAGACAAAAGGTTTGAAAGTAAAAATTATGATAGAAGAAAGGTTTTCCTTGTTTCTAATCATTTAAGATCATCTCCCCGATGTCTAGTGTCCAAAGAAAAAAATACATTTCTTATTCCAAAATAGAATGAAAACACATTTTAAGGTGCTTATAACATAATACACAAAACCATGTGTAGGCTCTAGACAACATATCATAAAATTTATTCAACATGTAGAAGTTAGTCTATTATAATATAATTTTCCTTTAGATAGTCCTCTTACCCTAAACTGTGCCTTTCCAAAGAAAATAAATGGATTTCATAATGCGATAATGTCCCTATGTTATGAAATTAGGCAATCTTCCAAATGTCATCATAAAAATTTCAAAATCAAACATTGAAAATTTTGTGTTCTATGTCCTAAGTAAGAAACTAATAACATAATAGTCTTTCTAAATCCATGGTATTCTCAATGTAGTTCCCATTCTTGAACTTTTTCAATGAAGTAAGCCAAGATCCAGTAGTAAACCTTCTTTAGAAAGAGAATCTTCCAGAGTATTCATTTCCCTGTAAACATGTGTGGAGGTGATTTTTGCAAAAGTGTTCTTTCAATTGTTCTGCTAAATCCCATAGAGTTATACAAGGTATATTATAGCCATTATTAATCCATTTAATGACCATTGATGAGTCTCCCTAGCCTTGTAATTATACAATACCCTTAGACTATGACACTCAATCTAAAATGTGATAGGGATCCTAGCATATTGTAAATTAAGAAGTATACCATTCAAATATCAATGTATTAAAAAAACATCAAATCCCCTCTATGACAATATGATACATGAATTTACTAAGGCGTGTAAAGTACTTCCAGGGCGTGGATTTTTGTGACATTATAACATCTGAGATAGTAATTTTCTGAAGTTCTTTTAAAGAAAAGACTTGAGGGATGCTACAAGTGAGAAAATTGTTGAACATAATTTTAGTTGAAGATGACCCTGTTACAAATATTCAACAAGATCATTGATATCCTAAAGGAAAAGACCAAGTTAAGAAGAAAATCCAATGGAGAAAAACAATAGCCTTACAATTTTTAGTTTTATGTGGTGTAACCTGAACGATGGTGCATCCGACTAGTTTAGCGAAAGGCCTAAGGTTCTCTCTTTCTTTCCCCAATAAGGAATAGGTCCATCCTCCTCAAACCATAATATTAGTATTAAGGTAGGAAGAAGTTGCAACTAATGAGCCTACTTCTGGCTTTGGAACTACTATAGTGACTACATGATATGCATTTGGAATTGGATTTCCTTAATTAACTCACTATATCTCCCTTTGCTCTATATTAAAAGTACCCACATTTGATAAAATACCCATACCCATGTTATGAATATACTGCAGGGGTTTGGATCTCTAAGTGGCAGGGTTCCTTTACTCTATATTCAAAGTACCTGAATTATATAAAAGACCCATACCTGTGCTTTGAATATACTCTAGTGGTTTCGATCTCCAATTGATAGGGTTTGGATCTCCAAGTGGTGTGATCTACGGGTTTTAGAATCACACGATTGACAGAATGAGTATGAAATCCACTTGTTATTCAAATCAATGCTGGGTGGATATATTATTAAACTCAATTAAATTTGTTTTCGGTTAATAATATTATATATATATATATATATATATATAATATATATATATATATATATATATATATATATATATATATATATATATATGTTAAAAATTATATAGTGTATATAATTTAAAACTTATTTTTTATTAAACATATAATGTTATAATGTAAAACTTAATTTAATTTCATATATGTTAAACATATCATATATAATGTTTGATGTAGGAAAAACCTGCGATTACCCACAGTGTGCATAAACTATGCATAAACTAATTTTCCTGAGGAATTTCCATGACCTGCCGGGCCAAATCTTCATTTTCTTAATGGTCTATGGCCCCAGTTATTAAATCTCATGCGGAATGATTTATAACTTACCACAGTTTATCCCTTCGCATAATCTATTCCATTGGGACTCTATACTCTCTTAAACCTTTAAGGTCTTTATGGCCGCAGATGTTGACCAACCCCACTCTATAACTATGGTTATATACAGACTTAAACTACAAACCTTCTATCAGCACTATTTCTATTATAATTCCTCTATAATAGAAATCCACATAACACATATATATAAGCCATAACTTTTTCCACATTTCTTCAGCCTAGAATATTTATAAAAACCTCCCTTTATCGTTATCACAATCGCGTGTTTCAAAAGGACTCTTCAACATATACATTTGGAACTTCCCAATCTGTGGGATGTGATCATACTATCCATCATACCGCAACCTTTATATATATTCTCCTTACCATTGATTTCTCGCATCAATCCATCATTGTTGCAATACTCACAATCATGCTAACATATGACTCTTTATCGCATCTGGGTTACGATGACACAACTAGACTTCAATATAATATAAACCACCATCATACCTTATCGGGTCCGCTCTATATCGCATGTCGCAATACTTATCGACCCTCTCACATCGCGCATTCGCAAGGTCGCATATCGCAGTTGCTTAGGGCTTGGTACATTACCATGAGATATTTGCGATGAAATCAAATCTTCGATCGCATCGAATATTTCATATCGCACATTCTTGTGGCCCAAGGTTCATTCCTCATAATCGAAATGTTGTGATGTGGGGTTTTATCAGCGCTCCTCCACTGTTGATCAGAGCATTCGATCCAACGGTTAGCAATGATCTCGCATATTGCAATCGCTTAAGTTTGCTTCACTCATTATTGAGATATGTTGCAATGCGATTTCACTTATCTCATTCTCTGTGACCTAATCCTGTCTATTGATCTATTAGATCCAATGGTTACTATCTATCGATACTTTACTTCCTCGTTCCTCTTTTCTCTTAGATTTTGCGCCATTTCTTTAGTTCGATTGTGGTTTCAAATTACTCTAAGGTTTCTCGCCCTTCATTGTTCTGCTGTGCAATTCCTCCTGAGCTTAAGTATGCATGTTCTTTCATTCTTGTCCCTCCAGAGCTTTCACTTTGATCCTTCGAATGGATTCAAGCAATCCATTATGAATCTTTGTGTCATTCTTCTCCTCTACGTTTCACCTGAACTCCACTTACCTACCTCTATTACACAAAATACCCTGATTCACACATAATTTAGTAGTCTATTAACCAATGCACACCACATAGTTCATAATCGAATTCTCTGTATATAAATGTATAAACAAATGATTACATATTAAGACTCTTTGTCTCTCTTTGGCCTGATCTTCTAATCAGTAGCCTTTGTTTCATCATCTACCCTTAGCCTTACATTCTCTAATTAGCTAACCTACTAACTATCTAACCATCTAACCTCTGTCTATTCATTTTAGGCTTACATTTATACAAAAGGATTCTAAAACCAATTCCTGGTTTAGATCCATAAACCCCTCAACAAAATCCTAAAATCTCTTCCTTATCGCTAAGGATCCTCTCTAATCCACAAAATCATGAACCAACTCTTACTCTAGGATTTACAATCAATTCTCAAATCTCTCAATCTCTCAACTATCTTAAATCTCTCATATTCTCCTACATTCGAGAATATTTACAAATATGCCTCACTATATCTAATTAAATCCCTATTCTAGCTTCTTTTATGAAAATCACTCAAAACTCTTAATAATTACATTAATTCAATATTTAGGAAACCATTTTCCTTAAAACATAATACCCCTATGTCTACTAAAATACAATGATTTTCTTGAGCTGAATGCTCCTGCATCAGACTCCCCAGGTAAGAAGCATTTATGACCACCTAGTCATAAGCCTGGATAATTGATTCCTCCTGGATCCCATACTTTATTTTGTAATCTGTCTTTGCTTGTCAACTATTCTATTACTATTGTTCTTCAGGTCTCCATACCTTATGCTATAATGCTCCACTTGCCATGTTTTCATAATCTACTATTGTCTTCCTCTTGTTGTTGCTCCTTTCCTTTCTTGTTGTTGTTTTCTTATGAGACACATTCATCATTAACCTTCTTATCAAATCAATTTCTTTGTCAAGTATATCCTCTATCTGCTAATTGCCTTCAACTCTTAATTGCTGAATTTTCATTTTACTGCAACTCTTTTATCCTTACTCTCTTGTTCACTATTGTCTTGTACATTTTTAGTTGCTTCCATATTGTCTTTCAGCACAAATTGCTGCTTCTATTTTCTATACTTGTCAACTTCTTCCTGGCTAACATTTATGACAATTTCTTTGTCATCCTTCATCAGCATTTTATCCGGAACATTTATCCTCTGCTCTTCCAACTTCCTCCTTTGAAGGTCTAACTCTCTATATAATTCAATGATTTTACTTGGAGTAAATTTTGGAAATTTTACACAATCTCCCATTTCTTCATTTGTGATTGACCCATCATTGCATGGTCCTTCTTCCTCTTCTAGCAACCTTTCAGTACGTTGCTCTAATATTTCCTTTAACTCCTCTGTCAACACATCAATCTGTTGATTCAAACTCGAAGAATTCTTGAGACTGTCAGCAAGTATATTTTCCACATCATCTATTTTAATGATGCCTTTCTGCGCTTGTTCACTGTAGTGAACTGTTTCTTTTCGAGTCTCCTTGTCATACTCTGCTTCAAAATTTTCATCTTTTGGAAGGTATTTTTCTATGTTTTTGATAGCTTTAAAAGACTGTCTATTTTCTTCCAGACCTGCAACCATACAAAAATTATCAGTTTTAAAATCACACGACCTTACGGTCTCATTAGATGCTCCAGTCATCAAGTCTTCTCGCTGCTTTGAGTAATTCATATGATTCAACTCCTCTGGCTCTTCATCACTTTCAAAAAGTAACAGTCCATGTTTTGGTTCAGATAGCAAAAGTTCAACACCTTCTCCAACATCTCCCTTTTGCTGTAGCTCAACTCTTTCGAGCTTCTCTATCTCCAATTTGACATCTAAAATCTGTTCAAGTTCCCTCACCTCCTTTATTAACCGTATATTTTCTTGTTGTTTCCTCTTCTCTTGTAGCCTCTGTTCCTTCACTTTATTTCTCATGACATAACCATATTTTTGGTCCGTGTCATTTCTCTGGAACATTTCCATTAATACCTGAAGCTAAACCAATATCTCAGCCATTTCTTTATCATATGCTTCATCACTCATTCTCATGCCATTTGCCTTGGCATCTTTCTTCCTTTGTCCTTTGCTGTGCTCTCTTTCAGAACCTCTGTTATGACTATCACTAGTCATCATCCTTTCCATCTCTATGAGTTCCTTTCACTTCAATATGAGTTGTGCAAGCCTCTGTAACAACAAGTCCTCCTTGTTGCCACTTACCTCACCAAGCTTTCCTCTGTACTTGGTCTTTTGACAAGCCCTTGGTTCTCTATCTCTAGAACCTCCTTTGATCACTCTTCTCTACTCCTTATAAGCTTCAACTCATCTACACCTCTTAAGAACACAATTGTCCTATTTATCCAACCTTTGTTGGAATTCCTCAAGGTTCTGCCACATTCTTCTTTCACTCAGAAATTTTTACCAGCTTCTTTCGTTCCCTAGAAATTCTATCCACATCCTCTCTCGAATTTGCTTTGTGAGCTACAACAATACCTCTATAGTAACAGGTCTCCTTCTTGCTACATATGCTTCACTAAGCTTCTCTCCTCTAGGCTTAGTTTGCTAGCATTCTCTCGTTCTTTCCTCTAGAACCAATTTGAGCACTCCTTGCTCTAGATTGCTGCAACTTTCTCACCTCCCTATGATGTTACCTATGCACCAATATAAAGACCACAACTCTCTAATCTTCAAATCAAATTAAAATAAAAACATATCGGCTTACCTTCAAGATCTCTGTCTGATCTTTTTCCCCCATCCACCTGCACTTTGAATGGACTGTTATTTTCTCTAGCCTTCAGCTATATCTTCAAACTCTTCAACTTCAAGAAATTTCAAATGTCCCTCTTATAGTTTAACTACTATAATCTTTCTCTAAAATTTCCCTCATTTAATTTCTGCTAATCATTAGACAAATTTGCATACCTTCACCTGTCTTTAGGAAATAACCAGTCCTACAAATCTGTTTCTATGTAAATCTTCATGCTTCCACTGTGCAAATCATTCAGCTACTGTCAATCAGATTTAAAATATGATTCTTCCTTTCAATCTTCCAGCTTTATCTTAGAAAAGTTCTAACTATCAGATTAGAATCTAATCTCCCTTGCCTTCATACACATCTTTACACATAACTCTGTTGTAAATTCTTTTCAAAGAAACTTTCACACAAAATTTCTTTGTTCTTCTCTGATACCACTTTGATGCAGGAAAACCTTGCGATTACCCACATTGTGCATAAACTATGCATAAACTAATTTTCCCTAGGAATTTCCATGACTTGCAGAGTCAAATCTTCATTTGCTTAATGGTCTAAGGCTCCCTTTATTAAATCCCATGTGGAATGCTTTATAACTTACCACAGTTTATCCCTTAGCACAATCTATGTTATCGAGACTCTATACTCTCTTAAACCTTTAAGGTCTTTATGCCCACACATGTTGACCAACCCCACTCTACAACTATGGTTATATATAGACTTAAACCACAAACCTTCTATCAGCGCTATTTCTATTATAATTTCTTTATAATAGAAATCCACATAACACATATATAAACCATACCTTTTTCTGCGTTTCTTCAGCCTAACACATTTATCAAAGCATTCCTTTATCGTTATTGCAATCATGGGTTTCAAAAGGACTCTTCAACATATACATTTGGAACTTCCCGATCTATGGGATGTGATCATACTATACATCATATTGCAACCTTTATATATATTCTCCTTACCATTGATTTCTTGCATCAATCCATTGCCATGAAAATACTCACAATCATACTAACATATAACTATTTATCGCATCTGGGTTACAATAACACAACCGGACTTTAATATAATATAAACTACATTCATACCTTATTGGGTCCTCTCTATATCGCATGTCACAATACTTATCAGCTTGCTCACATCGCGCCTTCTCAAGGTCGCATATTGCAGTTGCTTAGGGCCTGGTACAATACCATGGGATATTTGTGATGCGATCAAATCTTCGATCACATGAGATATCGCATATCGCACATTCTTGTGGCCCAAGGTTCATTCTTCATAATCGAAACATTGCAATGCGGTGTTTTATCAACGCTCCTCCACCATTGATTAGAGCATTCAATCCAAGAGTCAGCGATGATCTCGCATATCGCAATTGCTTAAGGCTGTTTCACTCACTCTTGAGATATGTTGCGATGCAATTTCACTTATTCCATTCTCTACGACTTAATCCTATCCATTGATCTGTTAGATCTAATGGTTACTGTGTATCGACACTTTACTTCCGCATTCCTCTTTTCACTTGGATTGTATGCCATTTCTTTAGTTTGACTGTGGTTTTAGATTACTCTAAGGTTTCTCGCCCTTCACTATTTTGGTGCACAATTCCTCCTGAGCTTAAGTATATGTGTTCTTTCATTACTATCCCTCCAGAGCTTTCACTTTGATCCTTCAAATAGATTCAAGTGATCCATTATGAATCTCTCTATCGTTCTTCTCCTTTGTGTTTCACCTGAACTCCTCCTGTATACCTCTGTTACACAGAATAGTATGATTCACACATAATTTTGTAGTCTATTAACCAACACACATCACATAGTTCAGAACTGAATTCTCTGTATATAAATGTATAAACAAATGATTACATATCAAGACTCTCTCTCTCTCTTTGGCCTGATCTTCTAATTAGTGGCCTCTATTTTATCATATGCCCGTAGGCTTACATTCTCTAATTAGCTAACCTACTAACTATCTAACCATCTAACCTCTGTCTATGCCTTTTAGGTTTACATTTATACAAAAGGATTCTAAAATTAATTCCTCGTTTAGATCCATAAACCTCTCAACAAAATCCTAAAATCTCTTCCTTATCACTAAGGATCCTCTCTAATCCACAAAATCATGAACTAAATCCTAATCTAAGATTTACAATCAACTCTCAAATCTCTCAATCTCTCAACTATCCTAAATATCACATATTCTCCTACATTCAAGAATATTTACAAATATGCCTCACTAAATTTAATTAAACCCCTATTCTAGTTTCTCTTATTAAAATCACTCAAAACTCTTAATAATTACATTAATTCAATATTTAGGAAACCATCTTCCTTGAAACACAAGACCCGCTATGTCTACTAAAACACAATGATTTTCTTGAGCTGAATGCTCCTGCAACAATGTTATACGTATTTTATATTTATATATAATGTTATATATATGTTAAACATATTTTTTATAATTTTAAATGTCAAACATATATATACTATATATATATAATAATATATATATATATATATATAATTTATTTTATATGGCAATGATATTTATCAATCTATGGTAGTTGTGGTTCTTGATAGTGTATTCTGTCTCACTTGTGACACCAAACATAATCCATCTCACTTGGGATGAACAAATTTTGTCATCACAATTGAGACACCTTAGAAATATTAGCTTGCAATTATGACTCACAAAAAATATGTTGATGTAACTGCAACAAACAAGGGCACCAAAACTAAAAAATTGACATTTTTATTGACCTTTGTGAGAGTATGGGCTGTATTGTCAGACTATGTCGTCACAATTTAGTGCTATATGTAGTAGTGGGCCTCCGCTTAGATAGTTAGTCTAGTCAAAGTAGAAATTAGATCATAAAAACTTTCTTCTTGGATATTTATGGCTTCCTTCTTATCATGCTAATCTTCACAAGGATGAGTTTCTATGTTTTGAAATGAGAAGGGTTAAATCACATGCTTAAGGTAGGCTTCACCATGCATGGTATCTTCTCATGCTTACCAATTCATCATGTCATTTTGTAAGGTGTGTAGGAGCCATGTTTCATGAACCTTGTCAAGAATCCATAGTCAAAACATGATCCAAAGCTCCCTCTATTTCTAGACTAGCTTCTTCAAGTCTCTTTAGTGGTTGCTCTCTCACCTAGGTTGTGATACCATGATGATTTTTTATAACAAAAATCTAATATTCTAATTTGATAATTACTTTCTAATGATTTCTTAATTAAGTTTTCTTATGTCACGTATATCATTAAGAAATTATACATAGAACATATCAATGTAAATACAATAATGATAGTAAGATCATAAAGAGATAGCAAAGCACACAAAGAGACACAAATTTTAACCTAGGAAACCCAAACTCGGGAGATTACCCAACAATTTTTTCTATGAGAAATTCTTTAGTTCAATAAAGTTGCAATATGATATTCATAGTTAAACTAGGTAAAATTGGCCACAAAATTTCCCATAGGTCAAACTGGTCAACAAAAAAACTTGGTCAAATTTTCCATAACATAGCTTGGCCAAAGCCTCCAAAAAGTTGATTAAATTGATCTTAGAATAATTTGGTCAACTACCTTAGAATTTGGTCAACTACCTCAGAATTTGGTGAACCTGACTTTAGAACAACTCGATCAACTATACTAAAATTTGATCAAACTGACCTTAGAATATCTTGATCAACTTCTTGAGGATTCACTCGAACTGACCTCAGAATTTCATTCAAACTAAGCGTCATTAATTAAGTGAAATAGTGGTCAACATTTGTCAAACTTCATAAGACTTCGATCTTTTTCTCCTCCTTCTCCTTCACATGTGTGAATAGAAAACAAATGTATTTGAGTGGTCCAAATTGAGGCCAAAATTAAGGAGGTCAAATGGCGATATAAAATGGTCAAATCAAGTGGGTTTTGACCAAGGGTCTCTTTGGAGCCTACATTAACTCAATTTAATTTCTTTTAAAACAAGTGACTTGAATAACAACTTCAACCACAAAAAATTAGCATAATAGTCATAAGAGTTCTCTCTAGTATGAGTTCCCAATTAGAACTCATATAATTTGGGATAAGAGATCCAACCAATTTTTGGTTCTGTAACCATACTTGATTTCTTGAATGTTGTGAGATATTGAATGATCATCATAGAAGGGGGCATGCAATCTAAATGAAAACTATCTAATTTTGGGAATAATACTATTGTAAACTACCTAAATATTTAAAGATAGATTAGGACGAAAAGAGATCAACTACTAAAGAAAACAATAGTTGAATCAAGAAAATAGTTAGCTAATTTCTTGACACTCGGGTGTTTAACTTATTAGAGAAAATAAAGAATAGTTTTTGTTCTAATGATTACTGTTTGAAAAATAAAAGTAGAGAATTAGTAACAATGTGAGAAAGAATCATCTAGTTCATAGAATAGTTCGATAGCTAACAATAATAAATCTCACAAAATTCACACACAAATTAAAAATGTTGAGATTAGTTTGAAGAAAAATCACAATGTTTGTTAAGTCTCAATTTTGGTTGTGGCCTTCTAGGGCTTCTCAATATTATTTTCAATAGATGAAAATGACACTAACTTTCTAGATCCTATCTTTTAAACTATGCAAAATTTTACTAAATTCTTGCAAGTTCAAACATAAAGCATTTAAGGAATTGAAAAATCCTTCTTGTTAGGAGTTTCTCACCATTTACAGATAACATTAATAATCGCCTCTAGGGAGTTCTTGGGATTCCACTTAGTAGTTACAATATATACATATTCTCATAGTTTTGAAATATAATTAAGGAAAATATTTTGTAGCTCCTAGAGTTGAAAAATACAATTGCTACAAGGTGATTAGATCTTCCATCGGGATCCCTAGGACTTCACGAAAATAGGCTTGTCGGATATTGTAATGGGAGTAAATCATCCAAGTCCTATTCGGTAACATACATTCCATAATGACATGGAACTCTAATGTGTTATGTGAGAGGGCTTGTACATCTTTCTTCATTGATACCATGAAGGGATTCACTATAGTTTGCTACTTTGAGGGCTGTATAATGTGTTGTGTGTGATTGTATTTTGAAATTTTTTTTGTAAAGACACTAAAAGAAAACTATATAAAATTCAATATCTCTTTCAACTCTTTGTATACTTCTTTGTCTGGCTTGGTCTATCCCTGAGCTCTAATGTTTGACAACTTACTCATCTTTATTAATCTCTCAAATAAGGAATATTACTGCTAGTATTAAGCTATTGACTTGGAGATGCCTTTCTCCAGCTTTTCCTGGATCTTAAGGGCCTGGTTGACAATGATGGAGTCATATGTAAGTTTATTCACTAATCCTAGGAACCTTTGGATATTCCTTGGGCCATTTCTCTTTCTCGATCACAACATTCCATACTCTTTGAAGTATTCAATTCCCAAAGTGGTAGCATCTTGGAGAATATCCTCTAGAGCTTTTGGAGGCATGGGTATACATGTTTGACTATGGTATTGTATGATTCATGCACTTCAAATGCACAAGACCTATAATATTCCATGCTAGTGCGCCCTACTTTATATTTCTATTTTCCTCCTTTAATAGCTTGACATGTTGCTCCAACATTTCTATGCAGTCATGTTTTTTCTTCAACTATTAAGGAGGAATCTCACATTTCCCTCAGTGGCCTCGGAGAATGTTGTTCTTGTTGATGCCATAGCAAGTGGATATTTTGTAGTGTTTGGCACATTGAGTCTTTTATTTGTGACTAACACTAGAGGCGCATGAGGAATTGGCAAGTTCTTCTCCTTGTGCTCCATTATCTTATTTTGGATGTGGTCATATTTGAATTTTCCTAGGTTAACCACTTCTCTATTCCTTGTTGGTGTGATTCCATATTTGTAACTAGCATGTGTCCACCAATGATGGTAGGGATTATTGGTTTAACCAGGTCAATGTCCATATAAGTTGTTCTTTATTGGATATCCTGTTCCCATGCTTGCTATTTTGCTTTGGTGCCTTCTTCCATTGCTTTGGCCTCATCCTCTTACTATTCTCTTTTCTCTTTTTCTTCCTATGGTTTTCTCCTTTCTTACTATGATTTAATCTTTTCTTATTTGTCCCTCCTCATTTCTTCCTCTTCCTTCTTCTTAACTCAAACACTTGGGATATTTGGGTTGCTCCTTGCTCATGTTTCAACTTTTCCTTCTAGTCAACTCTAGTTGCTTCCTAGTGGGAGCTTGTTTCTTGGAAATGGCTGCTCTTTTAGCTTGGGGTTTCTCTATTTTTTCTTGAGGTCAATTATAACATATCCTAAAAATATATTTTGAGATGTTCAAAGAATTCTTTTATTTCTCTTTCTTAGCTAATGTTTCCAATTGGTAGTCCCACCTATATTGCATGCATTACAATGATTTTTTACCACAAATTTGAGATCCTATCTATGGAATGTCATCCCCAAAATGGAATATTGTTAGGGTGTAAGATTGTACTCTAAATTACTTCATGTCTTTTAATTGTTAGGAACTTAAGTATAATGGCATGTGTATCCAAGGAGTGTTATTCTCTTAGGAGAGTGTTCCACCTATCTCCATGCATACCTCATATGCTATTTCTTATAATATCATACAATCAATTACAAAATTTAACAATAGATGACCAGGATTGTTAGCCTCACTCTCACATTAAAAACAATTATAAGTCCAAAAATATTAAATTAATTAAATAATGAATTATGGACTTTATTCCTAACTTCCTAGATTGGGTTTGTTCCTCAAAGTTAGGAGTCAGTTTATGCCTAGTTCGTTGAGAGATTCTCTTCAACTAGTTAGGCTCTTAGATTAGTGTATGGTTGAGATAGTTTCTCAACCAAAGTGTCCAAGATAGACCACTCTCTTGATATAAATATCCTCTTGTATTTATATTTGTATTATACACATTATTTTAATAATGAAAATGAGAATGAGAGGAATGCAGGGCCTTTTCAGCCATGTTTATGTATTTGATAATCTAGTGTGTTTATTTTGTTTAAATCCACACACTATCTTGAGACAAATAGCCTCTTGTATTTATATTTGTATTATACACATTATTTTAATAATGAGAATGACAATGAGAGGAATGTAGGGTTTTTCCACATGTTTATGTATCTGATAATTTAATGTGTTTAATTTGTTTAAATCCTTTATGTGGTATAGAGAACATGGTTTTGATCTTTGGGATTAAGGGACTATTCTTTGCATACCACCTTCCAGCAAATTCTTCTAAAACATAATTAATTATTTCTACGAGACATACAAAGCAGTCACTAGACTAGAGCATATATATTTTGAGACCAGAAGTTCTCGGTTTGTGTAATTGGTAGAAAGGATTGCTTTTGCAAGAGCATGACCACCAGATTTCTCCTGGAATGAGAATTTGTGGAGTCATCTGGCATCTGGACAGTAGTGGAGTCATTCACTTTAAAAGGCAGCTCACGGATGCAAGAGAATGTTGAATGCTTCGCTTGACATAATATGCCAGCATAAAGTTCTCATTCCATTTTTAAATTTTGAGATCCTTTGACAAGTATACAATTAGTACATTAAATAGTGCATTGAAGTGATGGTGATCATTCGCCCAACAAAGTGAAGATGATCCCATAATGCAATAGTTGGAATGACTCAAATTTTTTTTATATGAGGACCATTACAGATCAGTCTTTTAAGGTATGTTTTGATCTGAGTCGAAATATTTATTTGTCTTGTATTATTGTTTTCCCGCAAGAAATTAAGTCTCAGGGATCTATGCTTTTAGAGTCTCCTTGAAAATAAAGCCAATTATAGAAACCTTGGATACTATTCGAAGTTCAAATACAAGAAGTTGGTTACTCGGTCCAACATTTTCTGTGTAAGTATAGTAATGTACAACGATTTGAAACATCCCCTTTTGAAAGGATAAGGAATTTGTATTAGAGATGTATAAAAATTGGTACTCAAATGGTGCATTCTGTGCTATTATTGCTCACTGTTCGATTCCACTACAATTAGTTATATTGGTGTTGTTCCACATCAACCCATTGATATATCATCTTAAGATGTGTACATCAAGTAGTCCTTCTGTTGTTCCAAAAAGTGCATTCTGAAATAACAAAACGATATTTGACTACGTTGTTGCTGAGGTGATTAATCTTGCAAAATAATTATGCAATCAAAACCAAGGAAAGCGAGGTGTTATCTCGTGAGGTATTATATGAAAGATAAAGTCATTAGAAGAGGCGACCTGTAGAAGGACCAAGCACAGAGAAGCACCGTTGGAAGAGTTGTTATCACTGTATAGGTTGCTCTATATTACATAGTGTTGAACTGGCTTGCGTTTGAAAAAATGGAACCAACGTTTGCATGGAGTCCTTGTGTCTTCAACGAGTTATTTTTATA
The DNA here is from genome assembly GCA_000404065.3 of Pinus taeda. Taxonomy (NCBI): domain Eukaryota; kingdom Viridiplantae; phylum Streptophyta; class Pinopsida; order Pinales; family Pinaceae; genus Pinus; species Pinus taeda. Next base: position 16,247 of record APFE030645000.1, on the reverse strand, counting down.
GAGATGAACCTAGTCTTTGTCTAAAAAAGTGCTAGTGTGGAGGACCCTAGATTTGAAGATAAATTTTCAAGGTAGCACATGAAAACGGAATTTCAGGTGGCTTCAAATCATAAGCGGGTAAAATAGGCCTAAGTATATTTCTTCAATTTTGCTTTCACATCATGTGATTACTTAAAACATTATACTTCCAAGTAAATGAAAAGACAATGTCACATAGTGTGGAATGCACTTTTTAGTGGGAGACACTGAAAAAGTGCATCTAATATTTTTTTATAAAAGTTTTGGAATGTGAAAGAAATTTAAGTTTTTGAAAGATTTTTCTAATGTGATCATAACGCATTTTAATGGAGGGATATTTTTAATTTGTAATTTTTTTTTTTGGAGTAATAAGGTGTAACCAAAAGTTTTTATTTTATGGAGTGCTAGGGAGAATTTTTTTTTTGTAAATTTGGAGTGATATGTGAATATTTTTTAAATGGGGAATTCATTGTTGAAAGCATGCATTCTTGAAGGCAGATTGCTTTAAGGGGTTGAGAGCCTTATATTATCATTGCTTGTGATAAGGTTTATGTTTTTAAAGTTCTTTGGAGAGATAAGGTGCATTAAAATTTTTACTTTGAAGTGATAAGGAGTTATTGTCCAAAGTCAAGGAAAATTTAGAAGTCCTTGATGTATAAGTTCTTGTGTATGAAAATGAGGGTAATGCATGTATCATGACAAAGGCCATTGAAAAAGATAATCCAACATTGTGTCAAGCATAATAAAGATATCATTTTTTTGGTGATTGTGTCCTAGATCCACCCAAAATTCAATGAGGGGATCTTAGGTACACTAGGAGTATGTTTGTGATGACCCATGCTTTTCTAGATTCTTGATGTTGATTATTTTTTGTGTCTAGTTTTGACACTATATTTGTAAAAATATACGCATGGACTACAAAACAAATTAAACAAATCCATGCACATGATAAATTCTTTTCAAGCTCATGTAATCAAGCATACATAAGCAAAGTACAAAAATTAATGATTTGAGGCTTCTACCATCTATGTTCTGTGTAGTGTTATCTTCACGTCATCGCATTCATATTTGTTGGAATCGAAATTTCGAACCAATCTTTGTGGTTCATCATCTCTATGGTTCATCTTCAGGAATAGATCCAAGAATGAATAAGTCATAACTCAATAGGGTTGATAAATAAGGGTTAGGGTTGGTCTGTAAATGAATACTAGCGGACAAAGATTTGTTTATTTTTAATTTTGTTGTTAATTATATAATTATTTTTATTTTTATAAAACCAATAAAACTAATCATCATATATGTATTGAAAACTCTTGTGTTGTGGCCAAAATTGATGATTATCACCATAGGAAATTGAGAGAAGCCAACAAAATAGGTAAACACCCTAACAACCTTAACCGCAATGATGGCTGGAAAATTAGTGATAATTGAATCCCAACTCTCACCTCTTAACCGGCCTTCCCCGACATTTTGAACCAATCTCTGTGGTTCATGAATAGATCCAAGAATGAATAAGTGAGAAATCAATAGGGTTGATAAATAAGGGTTAGGGTTGGTATGGAAATGAATACTAGCTGACAAGTTTAATTCAGATTTGTTTATTTTTAATTTTGTTATTAATTATATAGCTATTTTTATTTTTATAAAACCAATAAAACTAATCATCATATATGTATTGAAAACTCTTGTGTTGTGGCCAAAATTGATGATTATCACCATAGGAAATTCAGAGAAGCCATCGAAATAGGTAAACACCCTAACAACTTTAACCTCAATGATGGCTGGAAAATTAGTGATAATTGGATCCCAACTCTCACCTCTTAACTGGCCTTCCCCTAATTGTTCACTGCCCTCTTATTTCCACTAGCCCTACATTCACTTATCCATTCCTCAAATCATCAAGAATAAATAAAAATTATAATCACCAAACAATAAATTTTAATCAAACAACTTTAATTTGATCATATTCAATTCTAAAAATATAATTGTTTATAAATTAATTATCAATAAATGCATAGAAATATAATTAAATTTACAACATACTTAACCAACATCATTCACTAAACAAAAATAACATAAAAGTTTTTATTTAATTTAATTTAACAAGATTAAATACATTCATAACATAAATTAATTTATTAAGATATAATAATGAATTGGGTTAATCATTATTAGTTACTAAGTATTAATTATTATTTATTTTAATCATTCAAACATAACTTAAAATTAAAATAATCATATATTTAATAAAAATTAAACAATAATTATCATTCAAACATAACTTAAAATCAAAATAATCATATAATTAATAAAAATTAATTAATAATACACATAATTATTAATTAGTTTAAAATCACTAATTAGTATTAATTATGAATTAATAAATTTCTAATCCTAATTTTAATCTTAAAGAAGAAAGAAAAACTAGATATTTAATTAGGAACTAAAAATAAAAATAAAACCAATAATTAAAAAAAAATCTAATTATATAATACAACAAAATAAAAATAAAAATAAAAATAATGATATAATTAACAACAAAATTAAAAATAAACAAATCTGAATTAAACTTGTTGGCTAGTATTCATTTTCAGACCAACCCTAACCCTTATTTATCAGCTCTATTGAGTTTTGACTTATTCATTCTTGGATCTATTCTCGAAGATGAACCACGTAGGTTGGTTCGAAACGTTGATTCCAAAAAACATGAATGCGATGACTCTGGAAGATAACACTACACAGAACACAGATTGCAGAAGCTTCAAATCATTAATTTTTGTCAATATTCTCTTATAATTTTTTAAAATTGTTGTATAAATTAAAATGATTTTTCTTTTATACATCACCGTTTGTGAAAACATTTTATAACAATAGTGGTTATACAACCCAAAACTCAAATATTTTTAATTAAAAAACATAATATTCAAAAATAAATTTTAAACAAGAGCTGGATGCAGCAATAGTTTTTTTGGAAAAGTTTGATAATTTTTTAGGAATTTTGATAAAAAAAATAATCAGTGATTGCATTAGGATCATCAATTCTTGACTTCTTTAACACCCTTTTCCTAGAAAGTTTGATAAAGAAGTTCCTTTGTTTGCATTAGCGTGATCAATTCTTTTCTTTATTTAGAAAAAGAAAAACATGGTGTGTACATGGCCTTACCCAAATCTGTCATGAAGCTACAAATAAGATGTTTGTCATGAAGCTACAGAGAAGACATGTTTGCATTTTTGGGAAGCTAAATGCATGAGTTGGCTGTTGAAATACAAATATATGGGGTGGCTCATAGTTTCTGGAATTCACACTAATATTGTTATTCAAAATTCCTTTTAACTACAATCTCAATGAAATAGTCTAGATGATGACTGACCATTTGCATAGTTCACATAATCTTATGTTGTGGATATTGAAAATTGTTTTCACCAGAGATCTACACAGAGTAGATTCAAGCAAATATGTATTAATATTAATGCCATGGAAACAACACAATGAAATATAAAAAGACTACAGTTTTCACGTGCAACATATCCATTCAATATTTTATTTTATATATTTTAGCACTTGTTTTTTGGTGTACATGTCAAAGACATGTAAGTAGTCAATTGATAGAAACACATTTTTTCTATTGCTACATGTAGTGATCTAACTAGAATTAATTTACTAAATTCTACCAAGTTTTAACAACTTTAAATTTAACAGGAATTTATCAACATAATTCACTCATACATATATGCTTTCCGTGTTTGAAGTCAATCCTCAGCTTTTGAAGCTCCAAGTATCCTCTTGTTACCAAATGACCAAAACCTCCCTGCCAAACTAGACACATCTGTGCACCCAACTCCAAAATACTTCCAATTTGAAGTAATTTGCCCCTCGTGCCCAAAAGATTCAAGACTAATTGCTCAAATCTCCAGTTCTGAATTCCAATCCTTCAACTTCAAATTCCAATCTTCCGTTCATAATTTCAATCTTCAGTTCCCCCTTCCTCACCCTTCCAGTTTTCCACTTACTTGCATAAGTTTTTTTGTTTTTGTTTGTTTGTTTTTACTGGCGATCACAACCTCCTTCCACCGATAGATTAAATTTACGGAGTCATCATGTTACGTGTTGCTAGAAGGTGAGGTATGAGGTACGAATATTTAATACCCAAAGATATTGATATGTTTGATTTTTACTTTTAATTTTAGGTAGATTTATATTAATATGTTTGTAAGGTTTATTATTTAAATTAACTTTCCAAACTTTAATTATAATATTTGAATAAAATAAAATTTATATATATTTTATAATTATTAACTTATAACTTTAATATTATGGCGGAGAATATTAATTTCATTCATTGATATTATGCTTATGAAATATTTATTATGCATATTAAAAGTGTCAAATTTTAGGTATTATCTCCTTTTTAAATTATTTTAGGTACTCAAACCTTTTATTATTTATTTGAACATTTTTCATAATTATTTAATAAGTATATTAGTGCAAGGTATGCAATGTATGCATATGTAGCTATCATATGCATACATCGTATACATGCTAATACATGTTTGTCTATAAATCAAAAATAGGTCATTACATCCTTCCTTCATGAAACTTTGTCCCGAAGTTAGGGTTTATATGATATATCAATAATTTCTTTAGTGATTAGGGTGATTATGTAAGGATTGCATTTCAATATTGATTATTTCATTAAACCACTTAAAGTAAGGGCACTTAAAATTTGTGTTCTAAACATTTATAATTTTATAACTATAATAGTCATGTCCTGCTCCCGTTGGGTTCCCAAGCTATTCTAGAATCATCCTATTCCTCTTAATCTCTTATGCTCCAAACCTATCTGTCCTCTACTAGAGAATGCCATGACGTTAGCTATACTGATATAATCATTCATAGACTCTTAAGGGTGTCAACGTCGATTATATCAACCCAATTGCCCAATAGGGCATCTGGAAACCATCACATAAATACTTAAAAGAGAACCCTCAGTCCAATAAAGTTTGTAAACTACCTTTGATACCAGGATGTAGTGATCTAACCATAATTAATTTACTAAATCCTACCGGGTTTTAACCACTGTAAATTTAACAGGGATTTATTAATATAATTCACTCATACACACTTGTTTTCCATGTTTGAAGTCGATTCTCAACTTTTGAAGTTCCAAATTTGCTCCCATTACTAAATGACCAAAACTTCCCTGACAAATTGGACACAATTTGTGTACCCAACTCAGAAATACTTCCAATTTCAAAGTAATTTGGCCCCTTGTCTATAAGCTTCAAGAATAATTACTCAAATCTTCAATTTTGAATTCCATTCCTTCAGCTTTGAATGCTAATCTTCAGTTCAAATTCCATTCCTTCAACTTCGAATTCCAATCTTCAGTTCATAATTTCAATCTTTCGTTCCCGTTCTCCACTACTTGCATGCATAATTTATTTATTTATTTTTTAGACGGTCACTGCCTCTTCCACCACTCTCACTCTTGATAGAGTAGATTTAGATTTAGGGAGTCATTCATCATGTTACGTGTTGTTGGAAGGTGAGGTACGCATATTTAATAACCAGAGATATTGATATGTTTGATTTTTACTTTTACTTTTAATTATAATTATAGGTACATTTATATTAATATGTTTGTAGTGTTTATTATTTAAATTAACTTTATAAATTTTAATTATAATATTGAATGACTAAAAAATACTATATTATAATATATATAATATACTAATATATATATATTATATATATATATATAATATATAATATAGTTATATATATAAACCTTATAACCTTAATATTATGGTAGATAATATTAATTTTATTCATTGATCTTATATTTATAAAATATTTATTATGCATATTTTAAGTGTGAATTTTAGGTATTATCTCTTTTTTTAATTATTTTAGGTACTCAAACTTTTTATTATTTGTTTAAATATTTTTCATAATTATTTAATAACTATATTAGTGTAATGTATGCATATGTAGCTATCATATGTATACATCGTATACATGCTAATACATTTTTGCATATAAATGGGTCATTACACTACAATAAGCCAGATTTTGGGTCCTTGTTGGTAACCTTGTAAAACATTGGGAGCCAAATTGACTGGGTAGGCGTAGGAGGACACTCGAGTACCAAGAGGAAGAAAGAATGAGAAGATATTGTAGACAAGATGCTACAATGGAGGATATCTTCTAGCTTCTTGTATAAGAAAGAAAATGTCCATGGTATTTATAATTCCTACCTGACCTTTGAGAGCAAGGTGAATATGATGATGAGGATGAGGCCAAGGTGAATTTGATGACGATGACGAAAAACAACAAATTCAAGAATATCCAAGCTCAAATGAAAAGTACATGACGTAGGAGACGACCAAAAATGGGAATATTAAGGAATCTTTTGAAATTTCAAAGGAAAATGTTTTAGCGAATAAAAAGAAAATATCATTTTTTCTTTTGAATCTAACTTCGCAAGTGTATTTCATTTCATTATAACATTCTATGTTTTCAGAAAATAAAATAGAGACGTTAGAAAATTGTAAAAATAATATGTAGAAACAACACCAACTAAAATATCAAGAGGGAAAAAAAATTAGAATAACAAAATGAAGTGTTACTGTCGTTCAACATAAAAAAAAAGCTATATCAAGTAACAACCTCTGCAAATTGGAGCCCCTGTTCAACTTGTGTTCAACCTTTTGTATGTTAATGGTAAGAAATACAATAATGAAAGAAAGTGTTTGGAAATCAAAATGGGAAAGCTAAACTAATCCTAAATAACAACACAAATTAATCTTGAGGACATTAATTAAATTATGAATAAGAAAAAAATTCAAAGGATATATACAATGAAAACATATTGGCATACATTTTTAGCATTATCCTAACATAAATTTAGAGTGAAAATTGAAAGCAGATAGGCATATCTTTTCAAGGTGAGTTCATAGGATAATTGAACCATAAATTCAGAGTCTAATTCCTTAAACATAAAATGGATTCTAATTTAAGGAAGAAGTCCAAGCAAGGCAAGGAAGGTGAACAATAGGGAATAGTGGTACCAAAGAAGCATCCGTCCTTAATAACATTTGTGAAACACTTTGTGCACTTGTTTATTCTTGTTGCTCGGTTCCTTTTGAGACTTAGCTTCTCCTTGACCACCTACTCTTCATCTATCCTTCCAACAGTTCACTTAGAGATGCATATGGAGTCAATACAATAGCTAGATTATTAAAGAGGTGTCAGAAGGGAAATATGAGAGCAAGAATAAGAGGGAAACCCCTATACATATTTGATTGCAGGATTTTACGATGGAATCTAGCTAAGGCATGAGAGGTATGAATATTATGATTTTAAAATCCAAGAAAGCTATGTACATGCAAAACAAGTGTTAGTGAAAAGCCTCAAGAAGGGCAGTGGTAGTGACACCAACTCTCAGGGAAAGACAAGAAGTGAGCGAAGGTGAGATAATCGATAGTCGTTGAATAAAGTCGATAGATAAGATAACTAGTTACCATTGTCAATAGTCCAACATATTCCCTAGTCCAAGTACCCATCATAGCCAGCTTATTAGTGCCAATAGTCGAAAGGCCATCAGTCCCAGGAAGAGGTCTCGATTACCGGTTGCCTATATTCGAAATTTAGAGAAAAATTTCTGCAATCGCATGCCTGCTTAAGTAAATTATGCATCCATTGGACTCACCATTATCTGAAATTTGACATGGATTTTGGAGTTATAGCAAGATAAACAAGTGGTAAGAAAAAGTTTTGCAATCGCCTACCTGCATAGGTAAATTATGCATCCACCAGACTCACGATTATCTGAAATTTGACATGCATTTTAGAGTTATGGCCAGATAAACCAGTGGTAAAAATGTGGGCTTATAGGGTCATACAAGTGGTGATTGATATTTAATTAAATTATATAAAATATATAAGTTTATTGATGACTTCGTACTTGTCATTCAAATATAACATGCATCATTCCTGCATGTATTACATCTACCTCTTATCGAAGGCTCTGGATAGATATGATAGAAGGTCCAACAATCGCCTCCTTCCCATACACCAGGCTGAATGGTGTATACTTCATTAGATTTTTAGTCCTTTTCCTGCCCTCTGTATCATTAATATGAATTTCATAGAGCCGAGAAACGATGGAGAAATAATCATTCACCTATAGATATTCGAGGGAAAGCCTTTCAGATCTAGTGCATAAATATCCTTCTCCCAACAAACTAGGTGCAAAATAAGTAAGCATCGTGATCGGTTCCAAAACCTATGGGTAAAGATTGATTTCTTCAGCAGTCATTTTTGAGTTATTTGGTTTCATTATTTGATGCCAAGAGTCAATGATGGTATTACATGTGTTGCTAAATCAGTTGATCCAAGAGGCGTGATCTACATAAGCAAGCAACGACCTTTCACACCAGCCTTTGAACTACTCATCAGCAGAGAGGAACCGACCAACCATGATTCTCTCAAACATATGATTCTCTCAAACATGTATGAGGTGTAAAGCTTCTTCAAGAGAAATTTCTAGAAACAGGGGGGCTTTCCTAAATCCCTGTCTATGTATTTTTTTTTATATTGGACATTGTGCTCAATGAAAAGTTCCATGGCATGTTGATGGTCTGTTTGATCCATATATAGCGATTCAGGGATGGATAATTGGAACCCTGTTGCCACATGCAGGGCACCTGAGATTATTGGCTAAGGTTTAGTGTCCGTGCTAGTGTTTATGGGTTTTTGATGGGATCAAAGCCACCCCACCCACCAAGGGAAAGTGTAGCTCACTCGCACCCACCAATAACCATGAAAAGCTAGTTAGGGCGAGAAGCTAGGTTGGCTTCTCCTTCCTTTTACAACCTGAAGAAAGAACAAAGAACTAACATTCAGGAGAACTGCTCGGAGGAGCATTACCAAGAAGTCTATATCTAGATAAATTAGAGGAATTTAGAGAATTAACAAGAAAGATTCATTTAGAAAAATGAGAGTAGTTTAGAGCTCAAAATTAGAGGATTTTAGAAAATTAACAAGAAATATTTATTTACAAAAATCAGAGCAATGCAGAGCTCACTTGCTAGTTGTTTTACGGTGGTTTTTGAAACATAGTCCCTCTTCTTACAGTAGTTTTTGAAACATAGTCCCTCTTCTTAATTGTCAATTTTGTTGATGTATTTCTAATAATTTTGATGTATATCTATGAATTATGTCTGTACAGAAGAGTAGAATAATTATTGTTGTAGAAAAAGGCAAAAGAAGCATTGTAGAGAAGAGGATAAAAATATGAGCACAGGAAACGATGTAGAGAAGAGTAGAAGAAGCCATGTCGAGTGTAGAGAGGAGTAAACGAAGCAGTGTCGAGAGTACATGAAGCCATGTGGCAATGCCCAAATTGTTGATTAGACTTGACTAAAGATGGTATTTCAATGAAACATCTTTGTGTATTAGCTAGTTATTGGAATTCATTTGATGGATGACGAGGAGTATGGCTTTTGAGGAATGACCCTATACATTTTCAACCATGTGTATAGCAATGCTTATATATTTGTTAGTATATATCATAGAGATTGTAGTCCGTGAAGGATTCATTGAAGCTTCTGAAATTGCGGTACCATGAGGGAGATAATACAATGCCAATTTGCGCATGAATATTGGATCAACAATCGCATTGGTTAAAAAATAAATGTTGGTAAGGAATCAAATTCACGTAAATCATGGTGATATAGATTCAATTGGGGAAGCTCTTGTGAATCATAACATGACCTTCTCAAATTGGTAAAGGTGTCCATGCTCCATTTTCAACATTTCCCACTAAACTGTCACACCATTCTCGTAGACTAACCCAGCTAATAATAACATTACTACACTTCCATTATATTTTTTTAAGTCAAATTCATACTTGGTCATTTTGTGGTAATACATCTCAATCCAATTGAAGTCAAAATATATAACACACAACACAACAAATTCATGACTCTCCGATTATGATTTAGAGCAATATTTGTGATGGCATTACATTAGTTTGAAATGGGATTCATCTTATTTATGATTTATCGTGGAGGATTAGTCCATCTCAACTCAGATGGATGGTTTTGAAATTCAATGTCCCAATTAAATGAATGAATTAGAAATTGGATTTAGTTACATGAGTAATGGGTGTATTTTAATGTAGGATTTAATAACAATGAATCAAATGCTCTCACCAGATGTGAGAGTGAGTTTATAGAAGAATCATAGTTTCAGGGATATTTGAAAGTTTCATTTATCATAATAACTGTTAATATAATAACATGTAAAAGAGCACTATCATAAATTGGTGCAGTAAGAGATGGTTTGTAGGGATGTTTGAAGTTGTCGAGGTATACGTATTTCTAACCTATGATGGTTTGTAGGGATGTTTGAAGTTGTCTAGATATAAGTATTTCTAACCTATGATGGTTTGTAGGGATGTTTGAAGTTGTCTAGGTATAAGTATTTTTAACCCGTGTTACTTCCCATGTGTATTGATTTTTATTTAATTTAAGTTTTTCTTTTGTTGAAGTGTTTTTGGATGACAAATTATTGGGTATGCATTTGTATATGTGAAGACATGTGTTGATGGTATGCAAATTATTGGGTATGCCTTTGCATATGCAAAGAGTTGTGTTGATGTAGAAAAATAATTGGGTATGGATTTGCATATGTGAAGACGTGTGTTGCTGGTTTGCAAAGTATTGGATATGCATCTAATTAAAATACATGATTGTATATATGAAAAACTTAAGTAGATATGCAAATACATGAATAATTATTGACAATACGTAAAAGGTTTAAAGAAACATCAATGTACTTCAATAAATTTCTTTTTATTTATTTATTATTGTGTTTGTGTATTCCAAATTGGACAATAGGTTTATAGGTTCCAACTTCTAATAATCACTTTCTCATATATATTTTGTTCTTGTTATTATTGCCATTGGATACACATTGGATTGCTATCATGTTATAAGTTGCTATTTTATAAAGGATTATCAATATGAGTTGCAAGGGATAAAATTTTGTTTTGTTGGTTTATATTGAAATTAGTTGTACAAGTCTATCCATTAATTTGAACTTAATTAATTTTAGTAATCTCTATCATAGAACAACTATTATTATAGAAAGCATGCATTGTAGAATATAGATTAACATGTTAACTTGGGATTAAAAAACAAAGTGCTAAATTTATGTATGACTCACTTTTGCACCAATATTTTTACAGAGAGCATGTATATCAAATAGCATAACTCCCAGGACGCACTGCGAACTCAATGAGAAAAACCAGCCCAAGGAGGCCAACAAACTGAGCAAGCATTGTGAGTGAGATTATTGATATTTTGTAATATTTTTAATTAAAATTAACCAAACATGTATATTTATTTTTTGTTTTTATTATAATTGACATTGTTTTTTATTTAGTGAATATTTTATATTATCTTAAAAAAGACACCTGTCAACTCTAATTTGGGCATGAAAGGAATTACACATATCCCTCACATCTGGTTGTAGAGTGTGCCTCTTGGTGCAATAGGGGAAATAAATAGAAGTTTCCCCTATGGAATATCATGAATACAATTTATAATTCCTTGGGAACTTCATCTCATCTCTTGAAAAATGGGAAACTAAAATGTATAATTAGCCAAAATGCGTATAACAATTATTTTAAGGAATTTTAGTTAGATAAAAAATTACATGTTTCTAAGTTTATAATTTTTTTAGCAAAGTTAATTTAAATATCATATCTTAATTAATTTTGATTTTCATGAAACTTTGTTACTCAATATGGGGGCCATAATTTCAAATCTAAACATCCTATCAAAGTGATGGTTTTGACAACCTAGATACTTGTTTGGACAGTTTTATTGAAATATGGAAGTTCTAAAAGTTTTGTAGTCATAGGACAAATCACCCCATGATAGACAATTTTCCCATCAAAATTTATCTTCAATGGAATTATTGGCATCTTGGTTCTTCCTCTACATCTCTAGTACATTGTTGTCTTTAACTATGAACTTGGGATTCAACTCATAAGTGTAACAAGGTTTCAATAAAATGGTATTGTTCGCAAGTTTCACCAGGACCATTGTGAACTTGAAGGTCTCCATTCGATTATTTCCATAAAGCATGACTAGTTTTCCTTGTGGTAGTAGTTTCCCAATGAATGAATTAGTTAGTAGGTGACACATGAAGGATTTTTCCAATAGAGTCCAATAGCTAGTATGATCCATGCCCTTTTTTTCAAGGGGCATTGATTTCTTGCCTAAAGGATAGGAGTTGGTCTACACCATCACTATGCGCTTTTGCCCATGGTCAAATATGGTTAAGAATATATCTACTTTGGCTGACTGAAAATGTCAAGTATATCTTTTAAGAATTACAACCACCTCGATGGATCTTCTTTAGGATTTAGGTGACAAAACCTCCTTCCTATTTTCTAATTCCCCAAGTTAAGAAAATCTTGTACCAATGGACTAGTATTAATTCTCTCATGTTTTTAAGGAATAATTGATGATGGACATTTTTATTGACGGTTGACTTTTTTGTGTTAGCACAATTTTCCATTAGTATTTTCGCCAAGGATTCACATTTACACGAGTAGAAATTGGGATTGCACTCAATGATTGCGAGGAAGGAAGAGTTGTTACAAGGAGTAACTATCGGTGAAAATGCATTCCCTCATCTCCATTTTCGATGTAGTGTTATCCAACAAGGACAACTATATAGAATGGTCTAGAAATATCAAACACGCTCATTTTCAATGGTTTATGGGATGACATATGTGAAGGAAAGATAGTGGACCTAAGAAGGCTACATTAGATATGAAGCTAGCCATATGGAAGAACAAAGATAATAAAGCCTATGCTTTGACTACCACAGCAGTATGTGAATAGGTGAGCCATCATATCATTTCCATTACATATTCTTATTGTACTTTAAAAATATTGAATAATTTTTATGACTGACATTCAAAATTGGAGCTTGTGCAACTACTGGTAAAACTCTTCAACCTAGAGTTGAAAGATGATGATCCCATGGCATTGGCTTTTGAGATGAAATCCATCATGAGTGACATAGAATTGAAGTAAATATAGAAATTTCTCTCATATCCTTCATCAAGGTCCTCTATCCTACATACTCTAACTACCTTGAATCCCTACAAACTAGTGACCAACTAGAGTTTATTACATTTGACTCCTTGGTGGATAAGGTTACAAGGCATGATAAACTTTGAGGGAATATGAATAAACCTACTCAACCCCATAAAGAAACCATATTCCACACTCTTAATCGAAATAATTAGTCACATGATTCTTCTAGAGGAGAAAATAGAAAAAGATGACGTGGAAGAAAGAACTTCCAATGCAAGAGGGGTAAAGACAACCATGGAAAGAGACTCGATCTTCACTATGTCTGTTGTGGTAGAAATGGACATGGTGTATCAACATTCAGAATCCCTTGGGAGAAGATCAAAGACAAATAAGAGAAAAAAGAAGGCATAGGTAAAGCACCTTATCTAGCGAGAAGTAAGGCACACAATTTTTCTCCTTTCATTGTAATATTGGAGTAAATGAAGATTTGTTTCATACCTAGTTTGCTTCTTGGAGAGATGCTTGGTTTCTTGACATTGGTGAAACATGCCACGTGACCTTATGGGGAGAATTATTTGAGGATTTTAGTGACAACATAGATGGCATAATGTATTTTACAGATAAATCAAGCCTCAAACCATCAAAACTTGGCATCATCAAGCTTAAATTGTCTAGATTCCCTTATTTTGTTTTTCTTGGTGTACTCTACCTTCTAAAGTAATGAATAAATTTATTGTCTCTTGTGCACATTCATTAGCAAGGCCACTTGATTCCCATATTTTATGGAAAAAATAGAAATAAGTAAGTCTTTTGAAAACATGGTTTTCATGACTGGAGTGGAGGATGAAGACTACTAAAGCTGAAATGGGCATCTACTCATACACTAAATTCTACATACCTCTCCCATCCTGATGAAGGTTATTTTCATCTATTATTCTATGGCATGCTAGATTTATACATATCAATTATAACACCTTCTGTCATTGAAAAAGAATGGTGTTTCTAGTTTTCCTAGTATTCTAGGTGTTGGAAATAATACTGAGAGGGGGGGTGAATCAGTATTATCAAGTCAAATAATCCTTTTCAAAAACCAAATTATATACGCTACTTCAGTTAATTCAACCCGCATATATACGCAAATATTCAGAAGTAAAACCGCGTATACAGAGCAAACTTTTAATTTACTTAAACTTTCAGATGATGTTTGTTAATCTAAGATGCAACATCAAATAATTAGTAACCAGAGAGAGTAAAACAGAGCAGAAAGACAATCACACACAAGAACACCAGATATAAGGTGGAAACCCAATGTGGGTGAAAACCACCTGCTGCAATTCGTCTCTATCTTTCTTTTAATTAGAAACTTCAGTTTACAATGTACTGGTGCAGTCCTTTTCCAGTACGCAGGCTGTAACCTGCAGAGAGCTACAACTCTCTCTCGTTTTCCAGCTTCTCCTGGAAGGGAGCTACTACCCCCTTAGCTCTTGCACTAGCCAAGATACTAGTACGTAGGTGCTGGCCTACAGAAG